>BMAU01004513.1:0-10739 GCA_019973935.1 Trichonephila clavipes
GACCTGCACTTCTGTTTTCGCGTCAGGATCATTATCTAAAGATAAAAATAAAAAATATAAAAAATAACGAGCCATTAATCTTGGCTAAATTTAGAAAAAATCTATTTGCAATACCTTATTTATATATATCGAAAAAGATTTCAAAAACATGTTACGACCTGAATAACTACTTAAAAAATCTAAAAAAAAAAAACACTTTTCAAATTAACTACAAAAAGTTAATAATATACAGTGGAACACAAAAGTGTTCATACACTTGCAATTTCTTATAAAATTTAATGTTTTCGACTAATAAAAATTAATATATTGTAATTGTAATTTTTTTATGATATCTACAACTTGTTCTTAATGGAGTGACATAATTAATTTTTTAATTGTCATTCCATTGTTCGTTCGAACACACTCTCTCTTCCAATAGGAAAAGGACAGGCGGCCAATAGTGAAACTAGCTATGGTAGCGCTTTGATGTCCAGATCACCTTCACCCTGATTGCTATAGGTTGCCATCCGATTGGTCGATCTCTGAGGTAACGTAAAGTCCTTAAAGAGGTGCCTCTTTGAAGCAACTGAGACCTCAGATTGAGTCAGAGAGAGCACGTAAAGTCCTTTGTAGCCCTTTTCAGGGCTTTTATATCAAGGGGGTTGCCTCTAGTAGTGTGTGTGGATTTTTTGCGAAACTACCATTCGGAAATGAGTGAGTCAGATTCGGAGGACGAGTCAAAGCAGTCTCAGAGGCCTGAGTCTGCAATGTCAATCCAATCGGATACATCCAATTTACTGCCAGAGACCGACTGTATGAAGAGGAGGCTGGCTATCAGAGAGATAGAAAAATTGGATTCTGAACTTGATACGTACAAAAAGACTTTAACAATTAACCGAGCTATCGGAGATAAAGCCTCTATACCGCAACTTGAAAAAATGATTCAGATGAATATTGAAGTGAAAGAACGCAAGGTAAGTGAGCTACGATTAATTCCTCCATGTTTAGATGCTAACTGCCTTGACCATGCTCTTTTATTCCCAGTGCGCCCTGTAACAGATACTAGTAAAACTAAAATTCAGCCCCAAAAGAGAAAAAACGAGAAGGAAGATTCGGAAGGCTTTGCTTTCCCCAAGAAAACTGCCAGACCGATCACCCCCACTATAGCTCTTGAACCCCTTAGAACGAAAAATAATTTCGAAACTTTAACCCCAGACCCTGATCCTATAATTAAAATGACAACGGAAAAATAATTCAACTAAACCTAAAGCCCTCTCCCCATTACTCTAAAAGTTAGTGAAAATTATAGAGATCAAATTAAAATGATCAATGAAACTTTTCCAGATGTTCAAATAAAAACTGCCGGAGATTATTTTAAACTCTACCCCAATACCATAGATCAATGCAGAAGTCTCTCCCATTTCCTGGAATCCGACAGGCAATTTCAATTCTATACCTTTCCGCTATTAGAAAATAAACCATTAAAAGTCGTCATAAAAGGATTACCGCGTGTCACCCTCCCCGAAGAAATCACAATAGACCTTGAGGACCTCGGATTTACCGTAACAAGTTGTACACAAATGATCTCCAAACGAACCAAACTAGAACTGCCCTTTTTCTTAATCACTCTTCCCCGTAACGATTTTAATTTAACGATTCGTCAGCTCACCCATTTACATTATTTAAAAATCAGCGTTGAGGGATACTCCATTCGGGGTGTTACTCAATGCTACAAATGCAATAACTTTTATCATACCGCGGCTAATTGTTTTATGAAACCGAGATGCATTAAATGCGGAAAAGAACACATGACGAAAGATTGCAATATCACCCAGAGGATTGAAAACCCATATTGTATAAACTGCCACGTGTACGGGCATACTGCCTGCTACACGAAATGCCCTAGATTTCCAAAACCCAAGTCAGCCCCCCAAGCGATAAATAAAAATAACAATACTTTTAACTCAAATAATGTAAAAGAAAATTTTTCATTTGCTAATGCTGTTTCGGGAAATAATCATAATAATTCTACTCCACAGCCTTCAATCGAGAAATAATCGAAAGCCAAAGTTCCTTCCAATCATTCCTCCCCGCTGATATTAATTTCAATGATGTTAAAAACCTTATTGAGCTTTTTAAAATTATTTCCAATATTGTTAAAATTGCCCAAAAACTTTTATTGGTATATTACCTGCCCTTAAAGCAACCAGTGACTTTAAACAACAAGCATTTTTAATTTTACAAGCTTTAATGGATTAATTTTTACTGAATTTTTTATTTTCAAAAAAAAAAAAAAAAAAAAAAAAAAAAAATGTCTCTTTTAATTTTTAATTGTTTTTTTTTTCCTAATTTTTCGTTCCTTTTTTTCAATAGTATCTGTTTCCCCCCAATCGGGTCAGTTAGCTCTATGCATCGTAGCTCACTAGCAATGTTCTTTTTTTTGTTTCTCCCGCCCCTCCCCATCTTTGGGACGCTTCTCATGTCGGTTTCCGACATTTTTTCCCCTTCATTCTGAGCAGAAGCGCTTGCTCGCTGTCGCTCGCCATTTATCTTATTTTCGTTCGAACTGAGACCTCAGGCCATTCTGCTTCCTGTCTTGGTAGACTTCACACGCAGTTTTTCTGCCCAAGCCTGCGACCCTTTCTCAAAGTCATACCCCAAGCTGGATTTTCTTTATCCAACTCCATCGAGCTAGCGATTTGGATTTTGGTCATTTATTTGCCTGGTTCCTGTTCTAAGGACAATTGTGGTCGTTTTTCGAGGGTTATTTTAGTTAGTTTTCCGGGGTTTTTTTTCGGAGTTTGCGGTGACACGCGGTATGTGTTAGGCTTAGCGCCAACACTGTTCCTTGCATAGGTGAACGTGTTCACGTTCACTATTTCATTTCTTTCAGCTCATACTTTGGATTACCATGGATGAGACCGCAACCAGGTCAGATGTAGCGTCGACAAAGGTAAGTGACATGTTCACTACTGATCCCTTTTGTTTTTGATGCAGTTAGAGCCAATGCTAAATTAGATAATTGTAGTACATGCGCGGAATGTGAAGATTTGTGCGATGCTCTTGAAGACATCCTCGACGCACTTCACAAACCCGACAACAACACGCCTGAGAGACTTAGGGTCATCAACGAAGTCAATGGATAGCATTAAAATGCTCCCGCAAATCCACGAAACTCCAATGTCAGGAGTTCAAGGATTACATTAAAAGAGATTGAGCGTCTCAATACAGTTCAAGTCCCCACTGCTACCGCCGCTTCTAAAACGGCGAAGCGTAGGAAAAACAAGCGAGCGACTGGTTCTCCTACCCCAGGCAACGTAGGGAAAAAGAAATGCTCGGAGCGTTCGCTCCCACCCAACACCCCTTCCCCTCCTGTCGAAGGCGAAACGCTTTCGATGGAGGAAGATATTTCATCCGATGACAGCTCGGAAGAAACAGAAATGACGAAGGACGTTTCTCCCGCTGGCGCTTCGCGCTCGGGAATTACCGCTAACGGTAACGCTCCTTCTAGCAAGGATTACGATAGTGACTCATTTACTGAGGTCACGAGGAAAAAACGCATTGCCTCCATCGTTATCGATGCAGGGAAAAATGCAACCGGGCTGTTAGAACAGCTAGGGAAACATGTAGGCGCACCACTTGCGGGGCGATTTGAAAACGGAAAACTTCGCGTTTTCCCTAAGTCCATCGTTGAGCATAGAAAGCTCCAAGCTTACATTTCAGATAATATGATGCGGTCCCACACATTTGAGATGTCACACACTCAACAATTAAAATGCGTGATCAGAGGGTTACCCACCGATTTTGATCATACAGAATTGATGCAGGAACTCCGTGGTTTTGGTTTCGATCCCAACCACATCTCCTTGTTGAAAACAAGAAGACAAAATACAAACATGCCACTTTTTCTGGTAACCCTTCCTAAAAACCTGATAATCAGGGAATTTTCAATATCACAAACATAGGATTTTTTAGAGTACATGCTGAACCTCTAAACAAATCAAACATGCCTCCTCAGTGCTATAGATGCCAGGAGTTCTATCATCACTCTAGGTTTTGCAATCATTGCACCTAGATGCTTGAAATGTTCAGGAGGCCATCTCACCTCCGATTGCAAAAAGCCAAACAAAGCCCCAGCTAAATGTGCAAACTGCAGTGGACCGCACCCTGCAAATTTCTCAGGATGCCCCAAAAACCTAAAAACAACACAAACAACAATAAGAAAAAACAACCAATGAAAAACGTCTGGCAGGAGAAACCAGGGCGCGCGCTCAGAACTCCACACCTCCTCAACAACTGTACTCTGCTGCAGTTAAGGAAAAACACGAATCACGACTTTGATGTTTCTCAAGTCATGTCACAAATGTCACAAATGATGACACAGTGGGGACAAATGCTGTCCATCATTCAATCTAAAATTTAAAATTAACATTCAATAATAACGCGAACAGTAACTCTCTCAGGTTTTTAGCTGGAATGCTAACGGCTTAAAACGATGTATAGATGAATTTAAAGACACTATCATTGACTACAACCCCGACGTAATCGGGATACAAGAAACACACCTGCGTCCTGCGGACCGAGTTAGCATTCAAACTACACTTGTCACAGAAGTGATCGTACAACACACCGCGGGGGCGGCACTGCCATCTTCGTTAAAAATTCCATTAGGCATCACGCCATCGTCAATACTTCAAACACATTTGAAAATACATCTGTTATTCTACATGTAGGAAACAACACTAAAATCACGGTGGCGTGTATTTACAGACCTCCACACGGCTCCATTAATACTATTGAACTGGACGCAATTCTCAATCACAGCAACAAAGCCTTTCTTTTCGGTGATTTTTTAATGCGAAACACTCGAGCTGGAACCCAGGCAGGTCTAACACAAATGGTAATATTTTATGCAATTGGGCCGTCGGGTCCGCATTGGATATTATCGCCCCTGACACTCCAACTCATTTCAACGCCTGGCACACTAACAACATTCTTGACATCGGCTTTGCAGCTAACTTGGCTCACACTGATGTTTTCACTATAAATGCCCTTAGCAGTGATCACAATCCAGTGATTTTTGATTTCATAACAAATAACATCTTACCACCGATTCTTAGAACTCTTAAATCTACAAACTGGATTAAGTTTCAAGAGATTCTTTATCACAACGTTCGGGAAATCCCCAAATAGACAATTTGGATACGGCCGTTCAAAATTTCACCGACGTAATTACGAATGCGATCTCTGCTTCCACGTCCACTAGGGTAATTAACACACCTCACCTCCGCCTTCCTGAAAACATACGAGAGCTTATCAGAGCAAAAAAATAGATTCAGAAAACTCTGGAACAACACCAGATATCAACCATACAAACGCGAAGTTAACGCTCTCATTAGACAGATCAGGAAAGAAATCGAAGCACATAAAAACAGGACCTGGAAAGATCTTCTTTTAACTTTAAACCCTCAGGATAATTCCTTGTACAATTTACATAGGAAAATCACTAAAAGAGCAACGGTCATTCCCCTCTCCATGGTCCAGGAGGAATGGCTTATTCTGATTTCGAAAAAGCGGAGGCTTTCAAAGACACACTTGAAGTCACTTTTCAGGAAAATGTTGAACCCTACTGTGACGACAAGATCGAAGAAGTCGAAAATGTAGTTTGTAACTACTTCGACAACTTCACAACACTCACACCTCCCCCTCACTTCCCCTATTGAAGTCCGAGGGCATTATTAAAGATTGCAGAACCGCAAAGCTGCGGGTCCCGACCATATTCAAATATTGCACTTAAATACTTAACTTTAAATGCTATTACACTTAACAAAAATCTACAATCAATGCCTCATTAAAAATCACTTTCCGACACAGTGGAAGCAAGCAAACGTAGTTATGTTGCCAAAAAGCCAAATCAGGACCATAAATTTAGTCAAAATTATAGGCCGATATCTTTATTAAGTACCACTGCTAAGGTTTTCGAAAGAATAATCTTAAAAAGAATTCAAACACACTGCAAAGCCATAGATTGCATTCCCCGGAACAATGCGGGTTCCGGGAGGGCCATTCAACGCTACACCAACTTATACGAGTTACGAATATTATAAACGAAGGGTTCGCTAACAAATTCTACACTGTCGGTGTTTTCTTAGATGTTAAGAGAGCATTCGACAAGATGTGGCATGATGGCCTCACATACAAACTCATCAAACTCAAATTCCCTGGATATTTAATTAAAATTATTCACAATTATTTACACAACAGGTCCTTTAGGGTCCGTGTAAATAACACTTTCTACTAATGGACTTATTCAAAGTGGAACCCCCAGGGGTAGTTCCCTGTCCCCCAGTTTATACAACATTTACACACACGACTTCCCAGAACACCCCACCGTCAGTACTTGCCTGTTCGCGGATGATTCCGCCATGCTTACGCAAAGGTACCCAGCTCAAATACACACTTAAAAACATGCAAAACTTCCTTGACAAGTTACAAGATTGGCTCACACAATGGAGAATTGCAATTAATGTTGACAAGTCTCAAGCAATTATATTCAGAAAATGGGGAGTTATTGATCCCCCCTTTTCAACTCACTCTTTTTGAAGACAACATACAGTGGGTCTCGGTAGTTCGTTACTTGGGTCTACACATGGATAGCCGCTTAACTTACAAAAAGCATATCGACTGTCTCTCAGAAAAATTCTGGGGGGGAGAATTCATTTAGCTATCTCCCTTGTAGGGAGAATTCTCCACTTTCCCTTGAAAACAAAGTCATTCTATACAAGCAAGTTCTGCGCCCAATTATAACATACGCTTCTCCTGTCTGGGGGCAGCGGCTGCCACCCACATAAAAAATCCAAGTTATCCAAAACAAAATACTCCGACTCATCACTAACGCGCCTTGGTACGTTAGAAATGATGTTATTCACTACGACCTACACATGGAGCCGATTTCTAGTTACATTACTAAGTTAGCTAGGAATGTTTTCAGATCTATTGAAAATCACGACAATCCAATAATTCGAGCACAAACAATGTTCACTTATCCACATCCTAAATTGAAATACGCCTATGCCACAGCAAAATGGCAGCTACCGCTCAAACCGCCGTAACTCAACAAATACACATTAATTTCAAACATCTACAACATCAAATGCTCTACCGCAAATCGAAATAGGGTCAGTTCTGGCTGTCACCTCCCCCTCCATGTACATCTTTTGACGATGGATTTTCTTCCTGGTCCTTCCCTTCATTCATGCCACTACGTCACCAACCTGTTTCTGGGTGTTAACCCAGCTCGTTCGGTTGGCGTAGTAGGCATCTCGTTCATTCCCCCTCCTTTTGAGGGGTTGTTGATTTTTTATTATTTCATCATGGATTTCCTTTTCTTCTCATACTAGGTATAAACGCCTTCGGCGTTGGCACCTGAAAATTCTAATTTCCGTTCCGTTCCAACTGAGACCTTAAGTCATACAAAACAAAATTCTTCGAATCATTACTAACGCACCTTGGTACGTTAGAAATAGTGTCATACATCACGACTTACTCATGGAGCCGATTGATAATTACATCACTAAAACTTCTAGAAATGTTTTTACTTCTATCCAAAATCATGACAATCCAGTAATTAGGGCACAAACACTTTTAACGTATCCTCACTCTAAACTAAACTTTGCTTACAAAACTACTAAATGGAATCTTTTAAATGGAAAAATCTATCTAAAAATCTATTTAAATCTATCTAAATGGAACCTTGAAACCGCCGTAATCACAACATAAACACTTAATTGCTACACTTTACAATATTCAAACGCATTTGCCTCTCTCATCAGAACTGGGATCAGTGTTAAAGCTGGCTCCAGCTTCGTTCCACCTGCTGTGGCGTCTGTAAGTTTTACTTGCAGGCTCTTTTCTTTTCATTCCGGCTGCAAAAAAATAATAAATAAATAAAAATAAAAAAATAGCAGCATTCTCTTTTTCACTGCGTTTTTGGTGCTCCTCGAACGCGTTTTGGGGCTGTTAAGCCCTCCCTTCCTGCGCTCTTCCCTTCTCGCCCTCGTGACGTTACTCCAGTTTTGTTCTCGTTCGGCCGCTCTCTTCCTCCAGCCTCCCCCTGCGGGGGCAGTGAATTCAGATATCGGTCTTTCTTTTTCATCCTTTCTCCGAGATTCTGGGTATAAGCGATTTATTTCGCTGGCACCCGCATCATCTAATTTTCGTTTCGTTTTCAACTAAGACCGTTCCCCACCTCTCCCCTTTTAAGGGTTTTTTCTCTCCTGGCTTCCTTCACTCTTTCGCCATCCATTCTGAGCAGAAGCGCTTGGCTCGCAGTCGCTCGCCATCGATCTTATTTTCGTAACTGAGACTGTGAAAAAATTAATTTCCTATTTCACAAAATTCTAAAATAAGAATAAAGGTATCACTTACCTTATTCTTCCGTTTCTAACGCCCGGGAGGAGCTTGACGTAAAAGATTCGATTAAATAAACTGTTAACCAAGATAATGAGAGTCCCTTTTGATGCAAAAAAGATTTAATGGATAAGGAAAATAGACAACTGATACATTTCACGTTCGAATTACAGACTCAACTACAACTACTGACAAAAGTAAACAAAAAAGAGGAATGCGCTTACAGCGCCACTTTAATTAAACTACAAGTTCGCGTTAGCTCCGTTCGCGACACTCCCCACATTGAGTTTTGAATTTTTAAAATAAAAAACTCAACAATAGTCATTTAGTCCTTTTCGGGGTTTCAAGAGTCTACCATAACGAGATCGTCGAGGTCCCGGCTGTTGAAGTTCACCGTCAGAAATTAAGACATCTGGCAATTCAAGCGTCTCAAGTCTCGGCTCCACTCCGGCTTCCCCATCAGAAACACTGGAACAGGGCTGCATCGAAGAGGTTTCTGCCTGCTGGTGTCCACTTGTCTCAGCTCTGGGCTCTAGTCCAGCTCCACCATTAGAAATACTGGAACAGGGCTGCATCGAAGAGGTTGCCACCCTCTGGGGTTTACTCAGTTCAGGGTGGGGGATTAATGGGTAAATGACTTCCTTCATTAGCATCTGAAAATAAAGGAGAGTTAGTAGGGTGTACAGATGATTTATTTTTCGCCATCACCTCTAGGAGATACAATTTTCGCACCGGACCAGAAAAGAGCCAAATTTAGTTTTTACTTGGGCTACTCTAACCTTTTCGTCTTTGCCAGGATAGAGTTTCAAAATTTTTCCTAAATTCCAGTTTAATCTTTTGGTGTGGTTATCTCCCACCAAAACAATATCTCCTTCACTTAAGGTATTTTCCCCTTTTATATTTCTTGTCACTCTCAATTGACCTAAATATTCTACTCGAAAACGTTTCCTAAGATCCTTTTGTATTTTATTTCGGTACATTAATCTTTTATTCAATTTATTTTCATCTATTTGATCTAACTCCGGCACACCAACTTCTCTAATGTCTTGCAAAAACATTGCTGGAGTTAGAGGTTCCAAATCTTCGACGTCATCTGTAACATAAGTTAATGGCCTGGAGTTAATTAAGCTTTCACAATCGCAAAGAACCGTATACACTTCTTCACGATTCAAGGAAGTTTCTCCCAGAGTTTTTCTTAAAGTCCTCTTCACAAGTCCGATCAATCTCTCCCCAAAACCTCCCCACCAAGGAACCTGTGGAAGTATGAATTTCCATGAAATTGGATTTAGCTCTTCTACATTCTTCAATTTTTCTAAGTTCACTTTCTGATAAAGTCGATAAGCACCTTTAAAATTGGTGCCGTTATCCGAGTAAATGACGGATGGGGTTGGCCTCGGCGTGCTATAAATCTCCTTAAACCAAGCAAGAAACTTTCAGTCGAAACGGAGGTTAACAATTCAAGATGAATTGCTCTGCAGACGGCACAGGTCAATATCAAAATCCAATTCTTCTCCCCATTCTTAAGAATGAGAGGTCCTGCCAAATCTAATCCTATAATTTCAAAAACAGCAGCATCTCTCACCCGGTCTTGAGGTAAGAGTCCTTCTGATACCGATATAGGTTTCGCATTGAATCGCTTGCAAATAATGCAAGTCTTAATGACTTCTTTAATGGGGTTTATCTTCCTTTCAGGATCCAATAGCTTTCTCTGAGAGTGTACATAAGCATTTGAACTCTGGCATGACCTAATTGTACATGCTTATAAATAATGAGTGCTTTGACAACTGGATGATTGGAGAGAAGTGTAATAGGTAAACGAAAGTCTTGTCTAGCGTATGATGATTTTGAAGCATCACAAAAAACTTGCAGTGATTGGTTCATATCTTTAAAATCGAGTTTCGATAATCTTCGTGGAATCTTGAGGTATTGTATCTCTATAAGTTGGTTTTTCCACCTTTCAAATTTTCTTTCGATGTCTATTTGTAATTTGGAGTTCCATGATGTTTCTATCTTCCAACACTCTTCTATAAGTAATTCGGTGATGAGGGTGATAGGACATGTGAATCTATCGGGTCAAAAATCGATGAGCCAAGGAAATGATTCTTCTTTTTGTGACTTCTTTCGATTCTGTTTCTCTGTAACAGATGGAAAACGTATCTTCTTTCACATTCCACATAAGTTTAAGAACTTGTATTTCTTGTGGGTCGGATTTCTGTTGATTATCTTGAAAGTCGAAATTTGATTCTAGATCACTATGTCGACAACCACGTAAGTCGAATTTACCCAATGCTAACAATTCTGTGGAATCTCTTTGAAAGATTCAAGTTCTTCGGAGAATCGACACTCGCCAC
>BMAU01004514.1:0-21408 GCA_019973935.1 Trichonephila clavipes
CCGAGAATAGAGTCGGATCCAGTTTTAGAATCATTCCGGAACAATATTTTTCGGGAATTGAGAACATAGATGATTTTTTGGAGAATATTGATCATAATCTCGCGTATTATGAGATACCTGCACAACTGGCATGTGCTTACTTGAAAGGTCATCTCAAAGGTCGAGCACTCGACTGGTTCGAAGTTCTAGGTTATAGAGTCATTGAAGATAAGACAACAGACTACGCGCACTTAAAAACAGGCATTGTCGGAACAATTTCCCGTGGTCAGAAACAGGTCAGAACTAGAAACGCGATTTTATTCCTCATCACAAAGACGAGATCAACAGCCTTCGGACTTTATTTATGAATTGTTGAAAATTCATAAAATACTTAAACTAGAAATGTCGGAGGAAAAATTAATAGATCACGTCATCAGTCGATTAGAACCCAAATTTTGGATTATGTCGAAGTTAGACATCCACGAAATACTGCCAATCTCCTACAAATCGTTGATAAATACGAAGAACGTTTTATGCATAGGCAAATCAGAGGTTCGAGTGAGGGATTTAGAAGTTCAGGCCCTCATGAAAACAATCGTTTTAATACCCGGCATAGACAGGAAAATTGGAGGGGAAAACAGAAATAATGAGAGATACGCCAATAATAGCCGACCACAAAGAGAATTTAATCGGTTCGAAAACCAAGGTTTCACAAATAATCGCAGATTCGAGGGTAGACGCCAAAGTGGACAATCGGATCAACCATTCCACAGTCAAGGCGGTCGACAAAGTGGGTCGAGAAATAGTTCATTTCGAGGTCAAAATGAACGAAGTAGAAATTTAAACTTTTAAGCGATCGATGTGAATATGGAGGTAATCGATCGCGGGATACGGAAAATCCTCCAGTTTGGGATCATCGGCCTATCAGAGTATCCTCTATAAGAATGACCCCAGTCGAATTACCGTATGTCCCTATTCTATTAAATGAAACCTTTATTACCGCACTATGGGACACGGGAGCAGAGAAATCTTTTATTTCAGAGGAGGTATACCGCAATTATTTTTCATACCGACCTCGTCAAAAGACGAAAGACAGAGTCGTGACAGCACAAGGAGCCCCGTGCAGTCATTTGGGTAGAGTCGAATTACAAATTAGAATCAGGGAATTTCAGAAACCCTGGGAATTCCATATACTTGATAACATGCAGTATCAGTGCATTCTGGGGATTGATTTTATGAAGGCGTCGCGATTAACATTAGATTTTGATCAGAAATCCGTAATCATTCCCGATCATCGATCAAACAAAAGCCTAAAGAGGAGAAACTCGTTGATATTGATCTCACAGAATCGAAACTTAATGACGAGCAACAGAGGCAATTAAAAGCCTTATTAAATAATTTTAAAGGGTTATTTTCCGATCAACCGGGATTAACGCATGTTGTATATCATGAGATAGATACTGGAGATAAAGGACCGGTAGTGTCGAGACCATACAAGTACGACAGGGTCAAACAAGGCATTATTGATTATCACATAGATAAGATGTTACGGATGGTACAATTTGCCCTATTAATTCACCCTATGCATCTCCAGTCGTATTAACTCGAAAGAACAATGACCTTCCTCCAGATTCTCCCGAGGCGTATCGTTTCGCGATCGATTATCGGAAACTAAAATGCAATTACCAAATATCCTCGATATCCATTACCGGTTATTGATGAATTACTCACCAATATCCCACACACCAACGTTATGTCCACTCTAGATCTCAGAAGTGGCTATTTTCAGTTGGCGATTAGTCCAAAGGACATAGAAAAACAGCGTTTATCACTCGCAATGGCACTTTTGCATTCCTACGCATGCCTTTCGGTCTTTCTGGGGCGGCGCCTAATTTCCAAAGGGCTATCGATATAATCCTCCAAACTGTTATTGGGCGTTTCGTGTCCGTTTATATGGATGATGTTATTATTACATCTCCATCGTTTAAAGACCATCTAGATCATTTAACTCAGGTTTTTACCTTATTACGAGACGCAGGGCTAACGTTAAATAAAGAAAAATGTCACTTCGCTCGTGACAAACTCAAATATTTAGGCCTGATTATTAGTAAAGAAGGAATCGAAACTGACAATAAGAAAATTCGGGCAATTACGGAAATGAAACCTCCCAAAAAATAATAGAGAAGTGTCAAAATTTTTAGGGTTGACGGGTTGGTACCAAAAATTTATTCCGCGATACGCAGATATATGCGAACCATTGTACCAATTAAAGAAAAAGGGGGCGAAGTTTAACTAGTCTGGGATCTCTTATCGTGGTAATTTCTGCGTGATCGTTATTTAATGAATTGATTAATTAGATTATTAATTAATTGAGTTAAATTAAAAGATATTATATTTAAAACCTCATAATATTATAATTCGGATTTGTTAATAAGTCTTCGATTTTAATTGAGAAAATTATTCATATAAAGAAAGTTATTTATAAAAATGGCTACTGGTTCTTTTACGTCTCCTAGGATTCAGTGAACAAGCCAATAACAGAAATTTTTTTTTTTCACCCTACAAACTTACCAAAGCGACCCATTTAACTCGAATATTTTACCAGAAATCTAAATCTGGTCTCCGTTTTGCGAAATTCCTGTAACTTTTATTTTAAATTGAAAGATCATCTTAAAAAAACCAACGCTTTGAGGCTGGACACCTAACTTACCGTCGATTCGGTGACCAAGCCAATATCTTTTTTTTTCACCCTAGAAAATTACCAAAGTGACCCATTTAACTCGAAATTTTACCAGAAATCTAAATCTGGTCTCCGTTGCGAAATTCCTGTAATTTTTATTTTAAATTGAAAGATCATCTTTAAAAAAACCGACGCTTTGACACTGGACACCCAACTTACCGAGGATTCGGTGACCAAGCCAATAACTTTTTTTTTTTCACCCTACAAACTTACCAAAGTGACCCATTTAACTCGAAATTTTACCAGAAATCTAAATCTGGTCTCCGTTTTGCGAAATTCCTGTAACTTTTATTTTAAATTGAAAGATCATCTTAAAAAAACCAACGCTTTGACGCTGGACACCCAACTTACCGTCGATTCGGTGACCAAGCCAATAACTTTTTTTTTCACCCTAGAAACTTACCAAAGTGACCCATTTAACTCGAAATTTTACCAGAAATCTAAATCTGGTCTCCGTTTTGCGAAATTCCTGTAAGTTTTATTTTAAATTGAAAGATCATCTTTAAAAAAACCGACGCTTTGACACTGGACACCCAACTTACCGAGGATTCAGTGAACAAGCCAATAACTTTTTTTCCCTACAAACTTACCAAAGCGACCCATTTAACTCGAAATTTTACCAGAAATCTAAATCTGGTCTCCGTTTTGCGAAATTCCTGTAACTTTTATTTTAAATTGAAAGATCATCTTTAAAAAAACGACGCTTTGAGGCTGGACACCCAACTTACCGTCGATTCGGTGACCAAGCCAATAACTTTTTTTTTTTCACCCTACAAACTTACCAAAGTGACCCATTTAACTCGAAATTTTACCAGAAATCTAAATCTGGTCTCCGTTTTGCGAAATTCCTGTAATTTTTATTTTAAATTCAAAGATCATCTTTAAAAAAACCGACGCTTTGACGCTGGACACCCAACTTACCGTCGATTCGGTGACCAAGCCAATAACTTTTTTTTTGCCCTAGAAAATTACCAAAGTGACCCATTTAACTCGAAATTTTACCAGAAATCTAAATCTGGTCTCCGTTTTGCGAAATTCCTGTAACTTTTTTTTAAATTGAAAGATCATATTTAAAACTGACGCTTTGACACTGGACACCCAACTTACCGACGATTCGGTGACCAAGCCAATAACTTTTTTTTTTCACCCTAGAAAATTACCAAAGTGACCCATTTAACTCGAAATTTTACCAGAAATCTAAATCTGGTCTCCGTTTTGCGAAATTCCTGTAAGTTTTATTTTAAATTGAAAGATCATCTTTAAAAAAACCGACGCTTTGACACTGGACACCAAACTTACCGAGGATTCGGTGAACAAGCCAATAACTGTTTTTTTTTTTTCACCCTACAAACTTACCAAAGCGACCCATTTAACTCGAAATTTTACCAGAAATCTAAATCTGGTCTCCGTTTTGCGAAATTCCTGTAACTTTTATTTTAAATTGAAAGATCATCTTAAAAAAACCAACGCTTTGAGGCTGGACACCTAACTTACCGTCGATTCGGTGACCAAGCCAATATTTTTTTTTTTTCACCCTAGAAACTTACCAAAGTGACCCATTTAACTCGAAAATTTACCAGAAATCTAAATCTGGTCTCCGTTTTGCGAAATTCCTGTAAGTTTTATTTTAAATTGAAAGATCATCTTTAAAAAAACCGACGCTTTGACACTGGACACCCAACTTACCGACGATTCGGTGACCAAGCCAATAACTTTTTTTTTTCACCCTAGAAACTTACCAAAGTGACCCATTTAACTCGAAATTTTACCAGAAATCTAAATCTGGTCTCCGTTTTGCGAAATTCCTGTAACTTTTATTTTAAATTGAAAGATCATCTTTAAAAAAACCGACGCTTTGACTGGACACCCAACTTACCGACGATTCGGTGACCAAGCCAATAACTTTTTTTTTTTTTTCCACCTAGAAACTTACCAAAGTGACCCATTTAACTCGAAATTTTACCAGAAATCTAAATCTGGTCTCCGTTTTGCGAAATTCCTGTAAGTTTTATTTTAAATTGAAAGATCATCTTTAAAAAAACCGACGCTTTGACACTGGACACCCAACTTACCGAGGATGTGAACAAGCCAATAATTTTTTTTTTTTCACCCTACAAACTTACCAAATCGACCCATTTAACTCGAAATTTTACCAGAAATCTAAATCTGGTCTCCGTTTTGCGAAATTCCTGTAACTTTTATTTTAAATTGAAAGATCATCTTTAAAAAAACCGACGCTTTGACCCTGGACACCTAACTTACCGTCGATTCGGTGACCAAGCCAATAACTTTTTTTTTTTTCACCTAGAAACTTACCAAAGTGACCCATTTAACTCGAAATTTTACCAGAAATCTAAATCTGGTCTCCGTTTTGCGAAATTCCTGTAAGTTTTATTTTAAATTGAAAGATCATCTTAAAAAAACCGACGCTTTGACACTGGACACCCAACTTACCGACGATTCGGTGACCAAGCCAATAACTTTTTTTTTTTTTCACCCTACAAACTTACCAAAGTGACCCATTTAACTCGAAATTTTACCAGAAATCTAAATCTGGTCTCCGTTTTGCGAAATTCCTGTAACTTATTTTAAATTGAAAGATCATCTTTAAAAAAACCGACGCTTTGACGCTGGACACCCAACTTACCGTCGATTCGGTGACCAAGCCAATAACTTTTTTTTTTTTCACCCTAGAAACTTACCAAAGTGACCCATTTAACTCGAAATTTTACCAGAAATCTAAATCTGGTCTCCGTTTTGCGAAATTCCTGTAACTTTTATTTTAAATTGAAAGATCATATTTAAAAAAACCGACGCTTTGACGCTGGACACCCAACTTACCGACGATTCGGTGACCAAGCCAATAACTTTTTTTTTTTCACCCTAGAAACTTACCAAAGTGACCCATTTAACTCGAAATTTTACCAGAAATCTAAATCTGGTCTCCGTTTTGCGAAATTCCTGTAAGTTTTATTTTAAATTGAAAGATCATCTTTAAAAAAACCGACGCTTTGACACTGGACACCCAACTTACCGACGATTCGGTGACCAAGCCAATAACTTTTTTTTTTTCACCCTAGAAACTTACCAAAGTGACCCATTTAACTCGAAAATTTTACCAGAAATCTAAATCTGGTCTCCGTTTTGCGAAATTCCTGTAACTTTTATTTTAAATTGAAAGATCATCTTTAAAAAAACCGACGCTTTGACGCTGGACACCCAACTTACCGTCGATTCGGTGACCAAGCCAATAATTTTTTTTTTCACCCTACAAACTTACCAAAGTGACCCATTTAACTCGAAATTTTACCAGAAATCTAAATCTGGTCTCCGTTTTGCGAAATTCCTGTAACTTTTATTTTAAATTGAAAGATCATCTTAAAAAAACCGACGCTTTGACGCTGGACACCCAACTTACCGTCGATTCGGTGACCAAGCCAATAACTTTTTTTTTTTTCACCCTAGAAACTTACCAAAGTGACCCATTTAACTCGAAAATTTTACCAGAAATCTAAATCTGGTCTCCGTTTTGCGAAATTCCTGTAACTTTTTTTTAAATTGAAAGATCATCTTTAAAAAAACCGACGCTTTGACGCTGACGCTGGACACCCAACTTACCGACGATTCGGTGACCAAGCCAATATTTTTTTTTTTTCACCCTAGAAACTTACCAAAGTGACCCATTTAACTCGAAATTTTACCAGAAATCTAAATCTGGTCTCCGTTTTGCGAAATTCCTGTAAGTTTTATTTTAAATTGAAAGATCATCTTTAAAAAAACCGACGCTTTGACACTGGACACCCAACTTACCGAGGATTCGGTGACCAAGCCAAATTTTTTTTTTTTTTTTCACCCTACAAACTTACCAAAGTGACCCATTTAACTCGAAATTTTACCAGAAATCTAAATCTGGTCTCCGTTTTGCGAAATTCCTGTAACTTTTATTTTAAATTGAAAGATCATCTTTAAAAAAACCGACGCTTTGACGCTGGACACCCAACTTACCGACGATTCGGTGACCAAGCCAATAACTTTTTTTTTCACCTAGAAACTTACCAAAGTGACCCATTTAACTCGAAATTTTACCAGAAATCTAAATCTGGTCTCCGTTTTGCGAAATTCCTGTAAGTTTTTTTTTAAATTGAAAGATCATCTTTAAAAAAACCGACGCTTTGACGCTGGACACCCAACTTACCGACGATTCGGTGACCAAGCCAATAACTTTTTTTTTTTTTTCACCCTACAAACTTACCAAAGTGACCCATTTAACTCGAAATTTTACCAGAAATCTAAATCTGGTCTCCGTTTTGCGAAATTCCTGTAAGTTTTATTTTAAATTGAAAGATCATCTTTAAAAAAACCGACGCTTTGACACTGGACACCCAACTTACCGACGATTCGGTGACCAAGCCAATAACTTTTTTTTTTTCACCCTACAAACTTACCAAAGCGACCCATTTAACTCGAAATTTTACCAGAAATCTAAATCTGGTCTCCGTTTTGCGAAATTCCTGTAACTTTTATTTTAAATTGAAAGATCATCTTAAAAAAACCAACGCTTTGACGCTGGACACCCAACTTACCGTCGATTCGGTGACCAAGCCAATAATAACTTTTTCACCCTAGAAAACTTACCAAAGTGACCCATTTAACTCGAAATTTTACCAGAAATCTAAATCTGGTCTCCGTTTTGCGAAATTCCTGTAACTTTTTTATTTTAAATTGAAAGATCATCTTTAAAAAAACCGACGCTTTGACGCTGGACACCCAACTTACCGACGATTCGGTGACCAAGCCAATAACTTTTTTTTTTCCACCATAGAAACTTACCAAAGTGACCCATTTAACTCGAAATTTTACCAGAAATCTAAATCTGGTCTCCGTTTTGCGAAATTCCTGTAACTTTTATTTTAAATTGAAAGATCATCTTTAAAAAAACCGACGCTTTGACACTGGACACCCAACTTACCGACGATTCGGTGACCAAGCCAATAACTTTTTTTTTTTCACCCTAGAAACTTACCAAAGTGACCCATTTAACTCGAAAATTTTACCAGAAATCTAAATCTGGTCTCCGTTTTGCGAAATTCCTGTAAGTTTTATTTTAAATTAAAAAAGATCATCTTAAAAACCGACGCTTTGACACTGGACACCCAACTTACCGAGGATTCGGTGAACAAGCCAATATTTTTTTTTTTTTTCACCCTACAAACTTACCAAATCGACCCATTTAACTCGAAATTTTACCAGAAATCTAAATCTGGTCTCCGTTTTGCGAAATTCCTGTAACTTTTATTTTAAATTGAAAGATCATCTTTAAAAAAACCGACGCTTTGACGCTGGACACCCAACTTACCGTCGATTCGGTGACCAAGCCAATAACTAGAAACTTTTTTTTTTTTCACCCTAGAAACTTACCAAAGTGACCCATTTAACTCGAAATTTTACCAGAAATCTAAATCTGGTCTCCGTTTTGCGAAATTCCTGTAAGTTTTATTTTAAATTGAAAGATCATCTTTAAAAAAACCGACGCTTTGACGCTGGACACCCAACTTACCGACGATTCGGTGACCAAGCCAATAACTTTTTTTTTTTTTTCACCCTACAAACTTACCAAAGTGACCCATTTAACTCGAAATTTTACCAGAAATCTAAATCTGGTCTCCGTTTTGCGAAATTCCTGTAAGTTTTATTTTAAATTGAAAGATCATCTTTAAAAAAACCGACGCTTTGACACTGGACACCCAACTTACCGACGATTCGGTGACCAAGCCAATAACTTTTTTTTTTTTCACCCTACAAACTTACCAAAGTGAACCATTTAACTCGAAATTTTACCAGAAATCTAAATCTGGTCTCCGTTTTGCGAAATTCCTGTAACTTTTATTTTAAATTGTAAGATCATCTTAAAAAAACGACGCTTTGACGCTGGACACCCAACTTACCGTCGATTCGGTGACCAAGTGACAAAGCCAAACTTTTTTTTTTCACCCTAGAAACTTACCAAAGTGACCCATTTAACTCGAAAATTTTACCAGAAATCTAAATCTGGTCTCCGTTTTGCGAAATTCCTGTAACTTTTTTATTTTAAATTGAAAGATCATCTTTAAAAAAAAAACCGACGCTTTGACGCTGGACACCCAACTTACCGACGATTCGGTGACCAAGCCAATAACTTTTTTTTTTTTTTCACCCTAGAAACTTACCAAAGTGACCCATTTAACTCGAAATTTTACCAGAAATCTAAATCTGGTCTCCGTTTTGCGAAATTCCTGTAAGTTTTATTTTAAATTGAAAGATCATCTTTAAAAAAACCGACGCTTTGACACTGGACACCCAACTTACCGACGATTCGGTGACCAAGCCAATATTTTTTTTTTTTTTCACCCTAGAAACTTACCAAAGTGACCCATTTAACTCGAAATTTTACCAGAAATCTAAATCTGGTCTCCGTTTTGCGAAATTCCTGTAAGTTTTATTTTAAATTGAAAGATCATCTTTAAAAAAACCGACGCTTTGACACTGGACACCCAACTTACCGAGGATTCGGTGACCAAGCCAATTTTTTTTTTTTTTCACCCTACAAACTTACCAAAGCGACCCATTTAACTCGAAATTTTACCAGAAATCTAAATCTGGTCTCCGTTTTGCGAAATTCCTGTAACTTTTATTTTAAATTGAAAGATCATCTTTAAAAAAACCGACGCTTTGACGCTGGACACCCAACTTACCGTCGATTCGGTGACCAAGCCAATAACAAAGTGACCCATTTAACTTTTTTTTTTCACCCTAGAAACTTACCAAAGTGACCCATTTAACTCGAAATTTTACCAGAAATCTAAATCTGGTCTCCGTTTTGCGAAATTCCTGTAACTTTTATTTTAAATTGAAAGATCATCTTTAAAAAAACCGACGCTTTGACGCTGGACACCCAACTTACCGTCGATTCGGTGACCAAGCCAATAACTTTTTTTTTTCACCCTAGAAACTTACCAAAGTGACCCATTTAACTCGAAATTTTACCAGAAATCTAAATCTGGTCTCCGTTTTGCGAAATTCCTGTAAGTTTTATTTTAAATTGAAAGATCATCTTTAAAAAAAAAAACCGACGCTTTGACACTGGACACCCAACTTACCGAGGATTCGGTGACCAAGCCAATAACTTTTTTTTTTTCACCCTACAAACTTACCAAAGTGACCCATTTAACTCGAAATTTTACCAGAAATCTAAATCTGGTCTCCGTTTTGCGAAATTCCTGTAACTTTTATTTTAAATTGAAAGATCATCTTTAAAAAAACCGACGCTTTGAGGCTGGACACCCAACTTACCGTCGATTCGGTGACCAAGCCAATAACTTTTTTTTTTTTCACCCTAGAAACTTACCAAAGTGACCCATTTAACTCGAAATTTTACCAGAAATCTAAATCTGGTCTCCGTTTTGCGAAATTCCTGTAAGTTTTATTTTAAATTGAAAGATCATCTTTAAAAAAACCGACGCTTTGACACTGGACACCCAACTTACCGACGATTCGGTGACCAAGCCAATAACTTTTTTTTTTCACCCTAGAAACTTACCAAAGTGACCCATTTAACTCGAAATTTTACCAGAAATCTAAATCTGGTCTCCGTTTTGCGAAATTCCTGTAACTTTTTTTTTAAATTGAAAGATCATCTTTAAAAAAACCGACGCTTTGACACTGGACACCCAACTTACCGACGATTCGGTGACCAAGCCAATTTTTTTTTTTTTTCACACCTAGAAACTTACCAAAGTGACCCATTTAACTCGAAAATTTTACCAGAAATCTAAATCTGGTCTCCGTTTTGCGAAATTCCTGTAAGTTTTATTTTAAATTGAAAGATCATCTTTAAAAAAACCGACGCTTTGACACTGGACACCCAACTTACCGAGGATTCGGTGACCAAGCCAATAATTTTTTTTTTTCACCCTACAAACTTACCAAAGTCGACCCATTTAACTCGAAATTTTACCAGAAATCTAAATCTGGTCTCCGTTTTGCGAAATTCCTGTAACTTTTATTTTAAATTGAAAGATCATCTTAAAAAAAAAAACCGACGCTTTGACGCTGGACACCCAACTTACCGACGATTCGGTGACCAAGCCAATAACTTTTTTTTTTTTCACCATAGAAACTTACCAAAGTGACCCATTTAACTCGAAATTTTACCAGAAATCTAAATCTGGTCTCCGTTTTGCGAAATTCCTGTAACTGTTTTTTTAAATTGAAAGATCATCTTAAAAAACCGACGCTTTGACGCTGGACACCCAACTTACCGACGATTCGGTGACCAAGCCAATAACTAAATCTTTTTTTTTTCACCCTAGAAACTTACCAAAGTGACCCATTTAACTCGAAATTTTACCAGAAATCTAAATCTGGTCTCCGTTTTGCGAAATTCCTGTAAGTTTTATTTTAAATTGAAAGATCATCTTTAAAAAAAAACCGACGCTTTGACACTGGACACCCAACTTACCGACGATTCGGTGACCAAGCCAATAACTTTTTTTTTTTTTCACCCTACAAACTTACCAAAGCGACCCATTTAACTCGAAATTTTACCAGAAATCTAAATCGAGTCTCCGTTTTGCGAAATTTCTGTAACTTTTATTTTAAATTGAAAGATCATCTTAAAAAAAAACCGACGCTTTGACGCTGGACACCCAACTTACCGACGATTCGGTGACCAAGCCAATAACTTTTTTTTTCACCCTACAAACTTACCAAAGTGACCCATTTAACTCGAAATTTTACCAGAAATCTAAATCTGGTCTCCGTTTTGCGAAATTCCTGTAACTTTTTTATTTTAAATTGAAAGATCATCTTTAAAAAAAACCGACGCTTTGACGCTGGACACCCAACTTACCGACGATTCGGTGACCAAGCCAATAACTTTTTTTTTTTTCACCCTAGAAACTTACCAAAGTGACCCATTTAACTCGAAATTTTACCAGAAATCTAAATCTGGTCTCCGTTTTGCGAAATTCCTGTAACTTTTATTTTAAATTGAAAGATCATCTTTAAAAAAAAACCGACGCTTTGACACTGGACACCCAACTTACCGACGATTCGGTGACCAAGCCAATAACTTTTTTTTTTTTTTCACCCTAGAAACTTACCAAAGTGACCCATTTAACTCGAAATTTTACCAGAAATCTAAATCTGGTCTCCGTTTTGCGAAATTCCTGTAAGTTTTATTTTAAATTGAAAGATCATCTTTAAAAACGCTTTGACGCTTTGACACTGGACACCCAACTTACCGAGGATTCGGTGACCAAGCCAATATTTTTTTTTTTTCACCCTACAAACTTACCAAAGTGACCCATTTAACTCGAAATTTTACCAGAAATCTAAATCTGGTCTCCGTTTTGCGAAATTCCTGTAACTTTTATTTTAAATTGAAAGATCATCTTTAAAAAAACCGACGCTTTGACGCTGGACACCCAACTTACCGACGATTCGGTGACCAAGCCAATAACTTTTTTTTTTTTCACCCTAGAAACTTACCAAAGTGACCCATTTAACTCGAAAATTTTACCAGAAATCTAAATCTGGTCTCCGTTTTGCGAAATTCCTGTAAGTTTTATTTTAAATTGAAAGATCATCTTTAAAAAAACCGACGCTTTGACGCTGGACACCCAACTTACCGACGATTCGGTGACCAAGCCAATAATAACTTTTTTTTTTTCACCCTACAAACTTACCAAAGTGACCCATTTAACTCGAAATTTTACCAGAAATCTAAATCTGGTCTCCGTTTTGCGAAATTCCTGTAAGTTTTATTTTAAATTGAAAGATCATCTTTAAAAAAACCGACGCTTTGACACTGGACACCCAACTTACCGACGATTCGGTGACCAAGCCAATAACTTTTTTTTTTTTTCACCCTACAAACTTACCAAAGTGACCCATTTAACTCGAAAATTTTACCAGAAATCTAAATCTGGTCTCCGTTTTGCGAAATTCCTGTAACTTTTATTTTAAATTGAAAGATCATCTTTAAAAAAAAACCGACGCTTTGACGCTGGACACCCAACTTACCGTCGATTCGGTGACCAAGCCAATAACGTTTTTTTTTTTTTCACCCTAGAAACTTACCAAAGTGACCCATTTAACTCGAAATTTTACCAGAAATCTAAATCTGGTCTCCGTTTTGCGAAATTCCTGTAAGTTTTATTTTAAATTGAAAGATCATCTTTAAAAAAACCGACGCTTTGACACTGGACACCCAACTTACCGACGATTCGGTGACCAAGCCAATAACTGTAAGTTTTATTTTTTTTTTTCACCCTAGAAACTTACCAAAGTGACCCATTTAACTCGAAATTTTACCAGAAATCTAAATCTGGTCTCCGTTTTGCGAAATTCCTGTAACTTTTATTTTAAATTGAAAGATCATCTTTAAAAAAACCGACGCTTTGACACTGGACACCCAACTTACCGACGATTCGGTGACCAAGCCAATAACTTTTTTTTTTTTCACCCTAGAAACTTACCAAAGTGACCCATTTAACTCGAAAATTTTACCAGAAATCTAAATCTGGTCTCCGTTTTGCGAAATTCCTGTAAGTTTTATTTTAAATTGAAAAAGATCATCTTTAAAAAAACCGACGCTTTGACACTGGACACCCAACTTACCGAGGATTCGGTGACCAAGCCAATATTTTTTTTTTTTTCACCCTACAAACTTACCAAAGTGACCCATTTAACTCGAAATTTTACCAGAAATCTAAATCTGGTCTCCGTTTTGCGAAATTCCTGTAACTTTTATTTTAAATTGAAAGATCATCTTTAAAAAAACCGACGCTTTGACGCTGGACACCCAACTTACCGACGATTCGGTGACCAAGCCAATAACTTTTTTTTTTTCACCCTAGAAACTTACCAAAGTGACCCATTTAACTCGAAATTTTACCAGAAATCTAAATCTGGTCTCCGTTTTGCGAAATTCCTGTAAGTTTTATTTTAAATTGAAAGATCATCTTTAAAAAAACCGACGCTTTGACACTGGACACCCAACTTACCGACGATTCGGTGACCAAGCCAATAACTTTTTTTTTTTTTCACCCTACAAACTTACCAAAGTGACCCATTTAACTCGAAATTTTACCAGAAATCTAAATCTGGTCTCCGTTTTGCGAAATTCCTGTAACTTTTATTTTAAATTGAAAGATCATCTTTAAAAAAACCGACGCTTTGACGCTGGACACCCAACTTACCGTCGATTCGGTGACCAAGCCAATATTTTTTTTTTTTCACCCTAGAAAACTTACCAAAGTGACCCATTTAACTCGAAATTTTACCAGAAATCTAAATCTGGTCTCCGTTTTGCGAAATTCCTGTAAGTTTTTTTTAAATTGAAAGATCATCTTTAAAAAAACCTTTGACGCTTTGACGCTGGACACCCAACTTACCGACGATTCGGTGACCAAGCCAATAACTGTAAGTTTTTTTTTTTTCACCCTAGAAACTTACCAAAGTGACCCATTTAACTCGAAATTTTACCAGAAATCTAAATCTGGTCTCCGTTTTGCGAAATTCCTGTAAGTTTTATTTTAAATTGAAAGATCATCTTTAAAAAAACCGACGCTTTGACACTGGACACCCAACTTACCGAGGATTCGGTGACCAAGCCAATAACTTTTTTTTTTTTTTCACCCTACAAACTTACCAAAGTGACCCATTTAACTCGAAATTTTACCAGAAATCTAAATCTGGTCTCCGTTTTGCGAAATTCCTGTAACTTTTATTTTAAATTGAAAGATCATCTTTAAAAAAACCGACGCTTTGACGCTGGACACCTAACTTACCGTCGATTCGGTGACCAAGCCAATAACTTTTTTTTTTTCACCCTAGAAACTTACCAAAGTGACCCATTTAACTCGAAATTTTACCAGAAATCTAAATCTGGTCTCCGTTTTGCGAAATTCCTGTAAGTTTTATTTTAAATTGAAAGATCATCTTTAAAAAAACCGACGCTTTGACACTGGACACCCAACTTACCGACGATTCGGTGACCAAGCCAATAACTTTTTTTTTTTTCACCCTACAAACTTACCAAAGTGACCCATTTAACTCGAAAATTTTACCAGAAATCTAAATCTGGTCTCCGTTTTGCGAAATTCCTGTAACTTTTATTTTAAATTGAAAGATCATCTTTAAAAAAAAAAACCGACGCTTTGACGCTGGACACCCAACTTACCGTCGATTCGGTGACCAAGCCAATAACTTTTTTTTTTTTCACCCTAGAAACTTACCAAAGTGACCCATTTAACTCGAAAATTTTACCAGAAATCTAAATCTGGTCTCCGTTTTGCGAAATTCCTGTAAGTTTTATTTTAAATTGAAAGATCATCTTTAAAAAAACCGACGCTTTGACACTGGACACCCAACTTACCGAGGATTCGGTGACCAAGCCAATAACTTTTTTTTTTCACCCTACAAACTTACCAAATCGACCCATTTAACTCGAAATTTTACCAGAAATCTAAATCTGGTCTCCGTTTTGCGAAATTCCTGTAACTTTTATTTTAAATTGAAAGATCATCTTTAAAAAAACCGACGCTTTGACGCTGGACACCCAACTTACCGTCGATTCGGTGACCAAGCCAATAATTTTTTTTTCACCCTAGAAACTTAACAAAGTGACCCATTTAACTCGAAATTTTACCAGAAATCTAAATCTGGTCTCCGTTTTGCGAAATTCCTGTAAGTTTTATTTTAAATTGAAAGATCATCTTTAAAAAAACCGACGCTTTGACGCTGGACACCCAACTTACCGTCGATTCGGTGACCAAGCCAAAAACTTTTTTTTTCACCCTAGAAACTTACCAAAGTGACCCATTTAACTCGAAAATTTTACCAGAAATCTAAATCTGGTCTCCGTTTTGCGAAATTCCTGTAACTTTTATTTTAAATTGAAAGATCATCTTTAAAAAAACCGACGCTTTGACGCTGGACACCCAACTTACCGACGATTCGGTGACCAAGCCAATAACTTTTTTTTTTTTTTTCACCCTAGAAACTTACCAAAGTGACCCATTTAACTCGAAATTTTACCAGAAATCTAAATCTGGTCTCCGTTTTGCGAAATTCCTGTAACTTTTATTTTAAATTGAAAGATCATCTTTAAAAAAACCGACGCTTTGACGCTGGACACCCAACTTACCGTCGATTCGGTGACCAAGCCAATAATTTTTTTTTCACCTAGAAACTTACCAAAGTGACCCATTTAACTCGAAATTTTACCAGAAATCTAAATCTGGTCTCCGTTTTGCGAAATTCCTGTAAGTTTTATTTTAAATTGAAAGATCATCTTTAAAAAAACCGACGCTTTGACACTGGACACCCAACTTACCGACGATTCGGTGACCAAGCCAATAATTTTTTTTTTTTTTTCACCCTAGAAACTTACCAAAGTGACCCATTTAACTCGAAATTTTACCAGAAATCTAAATCTGGTCTCCGTTTTGCGAAATTCCTGTAACTTTTTTTTTAAATTGAAAGATCATCTTTAAAAAAACGACGCTTTGACGCTGGACACCCAACTTACCGACGATTCGGTGACCAAGCCAATAACTTTTTTTTTTTTTTTTTCACCCTATAGAAACTTACCAAAGTGACCCATTTAACTCGAAAATTTTACCAGAAATCTAAATCTGGTCTCCGTTTTGCGAAATTCCTGTAAGTTTTATTTTAAATTGAAAAAGATCATCTTTAAAAAAAAAACCGACGCTTTGACACTGGACCCAACTTACCGAGGATTCGGTGACCAAGCCAATAACTTTTTTTTTTTCACCCTACAAACTTACCAAATCGACCCATTTAACTCGAAATTTTACCAGAAATCTAAATCTGGTCTCCGTTTTGCGAAATTCCTGTAACTTTTATTTTAAATTGAAAGATCATCTTTAAAAAAACCGACGCTTTGACGCTGGACACCCAACTTACCGTCGATTCGGTGACCAAGCCAATAACTTTTTTTTTTTTTTCACCCTAGAAACTTACCAAAGTGACCCATTTAACTCGAAATTTTACCAGAAATCTAAATCTGGTCTCCGTTTTGCGAAATTCCTGTAAGTTTTATTTTTTTATTTTTAAATTGAAAGATCATCTTTAAAAAAACCGACGCTTTGACGCTGGACACCCAACTTACCGACGATTCGGTGACCAAGCCAATAACTTTTTTTTTTTTTCACCCTACAAACTTACCAAAGTGACCCATTTAACTCGAAATTTTACCAGAAATCTAAATCTGGTCTCCGTTTTGCGAAATTCCTGTAAGTTTTATTTTAAATTGAAAGATCATCTTTAAAAAAACCGACGCTTTGACACTGGACACCCAACTTACCGACGATTCGGTGACCAAGCCAATAACTTTTTTTTTCACCCTAGAAACTTACCAAAGTGACCCATTTAACTCGAAATTTTACCAGAAATCTAAATCTGGTCTCCGTTTTGCGAAATTCCTGTAAGTTTTATTTTAAATTGAAAGATCATCTTTAAAAAAACCGACGCTTTGACACTGGACACCCAACTTACCGACGATTCGGTGACCAAGCCAATAACTTTTTTTTTTTTCACCCTACAAACTTACCAAAGTGACCCATTTAACTCGAAATTTTACCAGAAATCTAAATCTGGTCTCCGTTTTGCGAAATTCCTGTAACTTTTTTATTTTAAATTGAAAGATCATCTTTAAAAAAACCGACGCTTTGACGCTGGACACCCTAACTTACCGTCGATTCGGTGACCAAGCCAATAACGTTTTTTTTTTTTTCACCCTAGAAACTTACCAAAGTGACCCATTTAACTCGAAATTTTACCAGAAATCTAAATCTGGTCTCCGTTTTGCGAAATTCCTGTAAGTTTTATTTTAAATTGAAAGATCATCTTTAAAAAACCGACGCTTTGACACTGGACACCCAACTTACCGACGATTCGGTGACCAAGCCAATAACTTTTTTTTTCACCCTAGAAACTTACCAAAGTGACCCATTTAACTCGAAAATTTTACCAGAAATCTAAATCTGGTCTCCGTTTTGCGAAATTCCTGTAAGTTTTATTTTAAATTGAAAGATCATCTTTAAAAAAACCGACGCTTTGACACTGGACACCCAACTTACCGACGATTCGGTGACCAAGCCAATAACTTTTTTTTTTTCACCCTAGAAACTTACCAAAGTGACCCATTTAACTCGAAATTTTACCAGAAATCTAAATCTGGTCTCCGTTTTGCGAAATTCCTGTAAGTTTTATTTTAAATTGAAAGATCATCTTTAAAAAAACCGACGCTTTGACACTGGACACCCAACTTACCGAGGATTCGGTGACCAAGCCAATAACTTTTTTTTTTTTTTTCACCCTACAAACTTACCAAAGTGACCCATTTAACTCGAAATTTTACCAGAAATCTAAATCTGGTCTCCGTTTTGCGAAATTCCTGTAACTTTTTATTTTAAATTGAAAGATCATCTTTAAAAAAACCGACGCTTTGACGCTGGACACCCAACTTACCGACGATTCGGTGACCAAGCCAATAACTTTTTTTTTTTTTCACCCTAGAAACTTACCAAAGTGACCCATTTAACTCGAAAATTTTACCAGAAATCTAAATCTGGTCTCCGTTTTGCGAAATTCCTGTAAGTTTTATTTTAAATTGAAAGATCATCTTTAAAAAAAAACCGACGCTTTGACGCTGGACACCCAACTTACCGACGATTCGGTGACCAAGCCAATAACTTTTTTTTTTTTTCACCCTACAAACTTGACCCATTTAACTCGAAATTTTACCAGAAATCTAAATCTGGTCTCCGTTTTGCGAAATTCCTGTAAGTTTTATTTTAAATTGAAAGATCATCTTTAAAAAAACCGACGCTTTGACACTGGACACCCAACTTACCGACGATTCGGTGACCACCAATAACTTTTTTTTTTTCACCCTACAAACTTACCAAAGCGACCCATTTAACTCGAAATTTTACCAGAAATCTAAATCTGGTCTCCGTTTTGCGAAATTCCTGTAACTTTTATTTTAAATTGAAAGATCATCTTTAAAAAAACCGACGCTTTGACGCTGGACACCCAACTTACCGTCGATTCGGTGACCAAGCCAATAACTTTTTTTTTCACCTAGAAACTTACCAAAGTGACCCATTTAACTCGAAATTTTACCAGAAATCTAAATCTGGTCTCCGTTTTGCGAAATTCCTGTAAGTTTTATTTTAAATTGAAAGATCATCTTTAAAAAAACCGACGCTTTGACGCTGGACACCCAACTTACCGACGATTCGGTGACCAAGCCAATAACTTTTTTTTTTTCACCCTAGAAACTTACCAAAGTGACCCATTTAACTCGAAATTTTACCAGAAATCTAAATCTGGTCTCCGTTTTGCGAAATTCCTGTAAGTTTTATTTTAAATTGAAAGATCATCTTTAAAAAAACCGACGCTTTGACACTGGACACCCAACTTACCGAGGATTCGGTGACCAAGCCAATAACTTTTTTTTTTTCACCCTACAAACTTACCAAAGTGACCCATTTAACTCGAAATTTTACCAGAAATCTAAATCTGGTCTCCGTTTTGCGAAATTCCTGTAACTTTTATTTTAAATTGAAAGATCATCTTAAAAAAACCGACGCTTTGACGCTGGACACCCAACTTACCGTCGATTCGGTGACCAAGCCAATAACTTTTTTTTTTTTTCACCCTAGAAACTTACCAAAGTGACCCATTTAACTCGAAATTTTACCAGAAATCTAAATCTGGTCTCCGTTTTGCGAAATTCCTGTAAGTTTTATTTTAAATTGAAAGATCATCTTTAAAAAAACCGACGCTTTGACACTGGACACCCAACTTACCGACGATTCGGTGACCAAGCCAATAACTTTTTTTTTTCACCCTAGAAACTTACCAAAGTGACCCATTTAACTCGAAAATTTTACCAGAAATCTAAATCTGGTCTCCGTTTTGCGAAATTCTGTAAGTTTTATTTTAAATTGAAAGATCATCTTTAAAAAAACCGACGCTTTGACACTGGACACCCAACTTACCGAGGATTCGGTGAACAAGCCAATATTTTTTTTTTTTCACCCTACAAACTTACCAAATCGACCCATTTAACTCGAAATTTTACCAGAAATCTAAATCTGGTCTCCGTTTTGCGAAATTCCTGTAACTTTTATTTTAAATTGAAAGATCATCTTTAAAAAAACCGACGCTTTGACGCTGGACACCCAACTTACCGACGATTCGGTGACCAAGCCAATAACTTTTTTTTTTTTCCACCATAGAAACTTACCAAAGTGACCCATTTAACTCGAAATTTTTTAGAAATCTAAATCTGGTCTCCGTTTTGCGAAATTCCTGTAAGTTTTATTTTAAATTGAAAGATCATCTTTAAAAAAACCGACGCTTTGACACTGGACACCAACTTACCGACGATTCGGTGACCAAGCCAATAACTTTTTTTTTTTTTCACCCTACAAACTTACCAAAGAAACCCATTTAACTCGAAATTTTACCAGAAATCTAAATCTGGTCTCCGTTTTGCGAAATTCCTGTAACTTTTATTTTAAATTGAAAGATCATCTTTAAAAAAACCGACGCTTTGACGCTGGACACCCAACTTACCGTCGATTCGGTGACCAAGCCAATAATTTTTTTTTTTTTTCACCCTAGAAACTTACCAAAGTGACCCATTTAACTCGAAATTTTACCAGAAATCTAAATCTGGTCTCCGTTTTGCGAAATTCCTGTAACTTTTTTATTTTAAATTGAAAGATCATCTTTAAAAAAACCGACGCTTTGACGCTGGACACCCAACTTACCGACGATTCGGTGACCAAGCCAATAACTTTTTTTTTTTCCACCATAGAAACTTACCAAAGTGACCCATTTAACTCGAAATTTTACCAGAAATCTAAATCTGGTCTCCGTTTTGTCTCCGTTTTGAAATTCCTGTAACTTTTATTTTAAATTGAAAGATCATCTTTAAAAAAACCGACGCTTTGACACTGGACACCCAACTTACCGACGATTCGGTGACCAAGCCAATAACTTTTTTTTTCACCCTAGAAACTTACCAAAGTGACCCATTTAACTCGAAATTTTACCAGAAATCTAAATCTGGTCTCCGTTTTGCGAAATTCCTGTAAGTTTTATTTTAAATTGAAAGATCATCTTTAAAAAAACCGACGCTTTGACACTGGACACCCAACTTACCGAGGATTCAGTGAACAAGCCAATAACTTTTTTTTTTTTCACCCTACAAACTTACCAAAGCGACCCATTTAACTCGAAATTTTACCAGAAATCTAAATCTGGTCTCCGTTTTGCGAAATTCCTGTAACTTTTATTTTAAATTGAAAGATCATCTTAAAAAAACCGACGCTTTGAGGCTGGACACCTAACTTACCGTCGATTCGGTGACCAAGCCAATATCTTTTTTCAAGAAACTTACCAAAGAAACCCATTTAACTCGAAATTTTACCAGAAATCTAAATCTGGTCTCCGTTTTGCGAAATTCCTGTAACTTTTATTTTAAATTGAAAGATCATCTTAAAAAACCAACGCTTTGACGCTGGACACCCAACTTACCGTCGATTCGGTGACCAAGCCAATAACTTTTTTTTTCACCCTAGAAAATTACTAAAGTGACCCATTTA
>BMAU01004515.1:0-55390 GCA_019973935.1 Trichonephila clavipes
ATAATACGTATATGGTTAATTATGTGTGAGTTGGGCATTGTTCCCATTTGATAATTAAAAGGTACTTCAGTATCAATGTATCAGTTCAAAATCCCATGAGCTGAAGTAATATAAAAAGTGTAAGTGCTACTTAAATATTTGAAATTATAGATGACAAGAACAATATAAATGTGCATGAAAATTATGTCAAAAAATGCAAAAATTAAATTAAAAAATCATGTAATTAAAATTATTCATTCAAAATAAATTTCGTAATCAACAGAAAACTTTTAAGCTTAGCTTATTTTTGTTTTACGTTCATATGATATACGTATTAACTAAATATTTAGAATCAATGTTGTTGTATTATTTTAAAGACGTCCTTTTTCAGGTGAACCCAACATCTAATACTTTTTCGAGAACGTAAAAATTCATATACTAGATGTTTTTGTACTGGATAGTCTGTTTTTAGTCATCATCCAACTGCAAATAAGTTTAGTCTTGATCAATTGAAAATGTTCCGCAGAAGAGGACAGAGGACAAATAACAATACAAAATGAGTTTGTGCCACGATTGCACTCCTAATGCTCACAGAGAGAAGTAACAGAAATCATTGGATCTCATCAATGATGATGCTAAGCCTTGGAAGACCAGGTGAGATAACTATTTTTCTGTAATAATTTATATGTTCTCTGCATTTAAAAATATATTTCGGTTAAAGCATGAATTGTGTTTCAGGAAAAACAATCCTTTTAGACGAGACATTCTAACAAAGATACAATAAAGGTCGAAACGCAAAACTATGACCCCGTTGTGCCTGGTTTATTGCCGCGGTAAATCATAAATACTAATTCTTTTTGATTTATTTCTTTTTAGATTTGAAAAATTAATGTTACAGATAATGTTTCTTATATTGCAAGGAGGACGATAAAGAAAGGGAGGCTTTTTTTTTTTTTTTTTTTGGTTGATGGGGAAAAGAAAAAGAAAAGATCTTTGGCCTCGTATTGCTGAGGGCTGCAATAATACAACTGCATTTTTATTGTTTTTTAAATCAATGATCTATTCTGATTTTGATAGGAAATTTTTAATAATTTTGTAAGCAAAACATATTATACGTTTCCTTAAATGCTATTCAGTAAGAAATATTTTTGATGAGTTTACACAAGTACCTTCTCAATGAGAAATATTTTTGTGAATTTAGATCAGAGGAAATTTGATGTTTTTTTTTTTTAGTAAATTATCCATGAGGCATAATTATCTGAATAGTGAGCACTAAAACGCAAAAAAAATTCTAATTTTTGGGATTATAAGTTATTAATATCTTAAAAAGACAGACGGAGAGAGAACACGAAATAAAAATATTGTAGAATCTATATTCCCATGATAGACGTACTGAATAAAAGAAACACGCCATTGTCAATATGTTGTAAATAAATCTTTATATATAGAGAGATTAACTTATAACAGAAGAGAAATATTTGTACTTATAATTTTGTTCATTGTTTTCATGGCATTAAAAACAAATATTATTTTTTTACTACTTGTTGTTAATGCACAAAAAGCTGGAATTTATATTCTTGCTAAGAGTTCCTTACTTGAATTTGATAAGCTTGAAGAAAGCGAGGGTTCGTTCTGATACCTTCCGTTCCGAACGAATGCGAGTACTTTACCTATCACGCTAAGACGATAGTCTTCAGCTGCACTGTTCAGCTACACGAGAGCTTTTGGCGACGGACCACATAATTTTGAACCATGGTCAAGTGACGTGGACGAAACCGAGCTGGAAACCCTCTCCTAACTACCACACCACACAAGCGGGAGGACGTTTCAGCTCGACAAATTTAACGTGCACGCTGCCCTAGACGGCGGATCTTTAGTGGCACTGGCCTCGAACTCGTGACTAGGCAAGCCACGATCCGATACCTATACCACTCGGCTACCACGGCCGTACAGATGATAGAAACGTTTTCAGAAATTTTATAGATTTTCAAAAAGCTAATTTCTGAAATATGAAATATATATATATATATATATATATAAACATATATATATATATATATATATATATATACATTTGAAAAAATTGAGTTGCATACTAGGTTTTAACATTTAAATTAATGATACGAATTTTTTATAATACATATACGGTTATTTATGTGTGAGTAGGGCATTGTTCCTATTTGATAATTAAAAGGTACTTCAGTATCAATGTATCAGTTCAAAACCCCATGAGCTGAAGTAATATAAAAGTGTAAGTGCTATTAAAATATTTGAAATTATAGATGACAAGGAACAATGTAAATGTGCATGAAAATTATACCAAAAAATGCAAAAAATTTAACTTAAAAATTAATTTTGAAAAAAAAATTATCTGTGAGAGATTAAAATTATTCATTCATAATAAATTTCGTAATCAACAAAAAAGCTTTTAAGTTCAGCGATTTTTGTTTTACGTTCATATGATATATGTATTAACCAATTATTATGAAACAGTGTTGTTATTGTACTATTTTAAAGATATCCTTTTTTCAGGTGAACCCAACATCAAACACTTTTTCGAGAACGTAAAATTCATATACTAGATATTTTTGTATTGAGATAGTATGTTTTGCCATCAAACTGCAAATAAGTTTAGTCATGGAACAATTGGATTTGTTCTGAAAAATAAGAGGACAACAAGAAATGAGTTGGGCTACGATTGTAGATTTTTATGCTCGACTGAGAGAACCAGCAGAAATCATTTCATCTCTTCACGATACGTTTCTTGAGGCCCAGGTGAGATAACGATTTCCTTTGTAATAATTTATATGTTCGCTGCATTTAAAAAATATATTTCGGTTAAAGTATGAATTGTGTTTCAGGAAAAACAATCATTTTAGACGAGACATTCTTAACAAAAGAAATTATAATAAAGATCGAAAAACGAAATTTATGACCCAAGAGTTGTACTCGGACACTCTTAAGGTCGGTAAAGATATGAATACGATTTTTGATTTATTTTTAGATTTGAAAAATTAATGTTACAAATAATATTTCTTATATTGCAAGGACGATAAAGAAGGGCCTTTTTTTGTTTGATAGGAAAAAAAAAGAAAGATCTTTGGTCTCGCATTGCTAGGCACTGCAATCCAGAGACTTCAGTAATATGTATGGACAGTGCAACTCAATATCACACAATGTAAATAAACTATTCAACGATGCATTACATAGGACAACCAACCACAAAAAAGGGGAGTTTGTTAATAAAACTGATAAATTAAACACAATAAATCCATTGGAAAATGAAAACTGGCATTTTAAAAAATCAATAATCAATAGAAAATCCGAAAAATCTATAAGACAATATATGGCATTGCATTTTTACCGAAGGACGCGATTAAATACACTGAAGTCTCTGGACGCAAAAGTGCAAATGTTTTTAGAAGTTATATCTTGGTTTTTTCCAGGATATGGAAAAAGAAGGCCTACAGTTGAGAAAATTGAAGTTCTCACATTAGAATCTGAGGGCATTTCTGACATGATGCCAAAGACTTTTAATCAAAAATGACTAAATAGTATTACATTTTTACATATTTTTAAAAAGACATGCTGCCATGAGATAATGGTACTCTTTTAAACAAAAACATTATTCATTTCTTTTTAGGCTTAAGCGATGATGATGATGAAGCTTCTTTGTCGATGATGAGGACGGAGATCCAAATTAGAAGAGTTTTAAAGAAGAAAGACTTCTAATAAGGAGGGGGAAAAACCAGTAAACATTTATTTACATACTGATGACGTATTAGGAGAAGGTACATTGTTCATAAACCAGCTTTAAATTTGAGGAAATAACGGCTGAAAAAGTTTTAAGATGAAGTATTTCAATTGGAATCAGTAGCATTTACCAGAGAAAGAATTGTTGCGCCACGTTCAGGAGAGGAATTTACAAATAATCACAACGACCTGTCCCTGAATGCGAAACACATCAGAAAACAACCACGTGTGATTCCTTTTAATACTTGTGATAGCAACACAAATATCTATTCATTTTACCATAGGTCAGGGTTCTATTCCAGGGCTCGGCAAGGTTGACTGAGCCTTTCATCCCTACTGCAGTGGGTCGATAAATGAGTAACCACAGCTTGCTTGGGGACTTAAACACTGGGATCTCGTTTCAGACTGACCACCTGATTGAACTTCTGCTCATGCACCTCAGTGCCCAAAGGTCAAGTATAATTGGATGAGCACAGCAAGGCCTGACCCCTCATAAGCTGTTGCACCACTAAGTTTGAGTTCTACAGGTGAAATCGATCTGCAGATCAATTTGTGTGGAATTAAAAACTTTTAATACAATTTCGTATTTTCAAACCAGGTCCATTGTTCAAAGAAATCTACTCAATTTTATAAAGTTTAAGTCTTATGTTTTAAAATCAGTCCTATTCTTTTTCTACTTTCTTTTATACGTTAGAATAATACATTTCACGACAGGTTTCTATAATACACACTCCCTTCATACAAATCTGCATTCTGGTGAATTATTTTATATGTTGTTTAGCTTTCACATTAATTTTTAGTTTGTGCTATAAGATATTTCAACAACTTCTATCTTTCTTACAGGGTCGCATCCTAGTTTGGATCCTGACATCCTTCATTATGTAGAATTCTGTAAGTGCTACTTATGAAACAAAACGGTGTCTCGGAATTGTGCAATGATGTTATGTGGAAGTTGAAAAACGTCCCAGCTGAGAGCTGTCTTCATTTCACTTCATATAAATTATAAAGTATTGCAAGCAAAAATTCATGTTATTCAAGTTCAATGTGAAATATATTCTGTATTCTGTATTGTTATTCAATAAACATTTTTAGTTCTATTAATTAGATTGTATCACTATTAGATTTTAAAAAATGGTGAATATAATTTTATATGAAACATTGAAAATAGGGCAATTTTTTCCGATAATTATTTAATCAAGTAAACAGTTATCTTTTTCATCTCTTATGCGAAACACTTATTAAATATAATTACTAGACTTACTTTTATTTGAACAAATTAGTTTTATAGCAGCATTTTTTTCTCAAACTAGATTAAAATAATCCAAGCATATTATACTCAAAAATGCTCAATATTTTCATTGATTTTGAAACAGTATTTTTTAATTGCATATAAAAGAGCAGCAAAGTAATTTTCGCGTGTTGATTAATTGGCTAAATTTTGCGAAATAAATTTGATTAGTTGTGTTGGTCATTACTCGAATTTTATTTTAGATTAGCATTTTCAATTTTTTTTTAACTTTCCGTAAGAACACTCGGTATTTTCGAAATGATCAATATATCGTTTTTTGTATTTTTATTAGTCATATTCTTTGCATTATTATCTTTTGATAATATTTTAGTTTTATACGCCTAAAAATTAGAAATTGGAAAATGTAAACAAATTAGGCAATTCGCGACCATGACCCACCCCCTTTAGATTAAAAGCTAACGAAAGCTTTTTGATTAAAAAAATAAGCTATTTGAAAAAGAAAAATAATTACTACAAAAAGGAAGATGCTACATATAAAGCAGGATATTTCTGAGACATAACAATAATGCATTTTTTTTTTTCTTTGTGAAATGTGTGCATGTAACATTTTTTAATTAAGGCATTTTTTTACAAATAATTTCAATTCTTATTCATCATATGTTTTCAAACAGATCTAATATTTCAAAATTATGTGAAGAAAAAGACTTCAAAAAATTTCTGTCATGACAGAAAAAAAAAATCAACACTTTTCTTGAGTTTTCTTGTGTAATTAATATTCTCGAAAAAGTCGTCATTTTAAAAAATATATACATGAGTAGAAATAATACAAAAATGCAACCATTTTTAATAAAAAAAAAAAATATATAGCTAATGTTCTAAAGGGGTATTTTAAGTTTATTTAAGCTTATAATAATAATTTTTTTTAAAACATATACTTTTAAAAATGGTTTTTCTCAATTTGTGTTTTTTCGATACATTAGTGCATTCAAAATGCTACACCTTCCACAATTATTTACCAATCACTTCCATTTTTTCCCTGCGTGTTATATATAATGCATGTAAAACATTATGGATACATTTTGCTGTAAGCTGAATACTTTTTTAAAAAAAAATTTAAATGATGGGGATATTAGCTTTTTAGTTGAAATTTAGCACACATATAAACATTTCATTTTTTCCCCTCCAAAACTAATTCAATTGTTGTTAAATCGATCCCTAAGGTTGTGTTTAAAACATTCTTAGGAATACTACAAAAAAAAATTAGTGAATACAGAAAAAGTAAAATTTTCCACATTTTCTAAAGTAAAATTTGTTTTTAAAATTGTGTGAATAATACGTACAAAATTTCATTTGGTAACATTTTCTTGAATAGAAGCATTATATGAAATGCTAAAATTTAATTTTTAACATAAATAAAAAAACTATTCAAAAGGTGTCATTTTCCTTTAAATTTTAAATGTATTATTTTCTTATGAATATATGCGTATTAAGAATTCAAGTATAGATGTATTTTATTTTTTTTAGAATAAAATTAAAAATTTTGCTGATATTTCTAACTAAGCAGTAATAATCAAGCAAAAAAGAAATTCAAATTTTACAGAATTTTACTGATTGAGGTAAAAACTACAGTATTACGAGAGAGACAAAAGAAAAAAAATCCAGAGAGAATTTTGTATGAGAAATAAAAAATCCAGTTAATTTTTATTTTTTACAAATTTAGAGAAATACACGATACTTTTATAAATTTTTCTCATTATCCACAAAATTCTTTACTTTATTATTCTGATACTTTAATACTTAGATGTATCATATGACAGAATCGCGTGCGCGCGATTCGATATTCTATAAATCATACTATGGATGATATTCTAAAAAAAATAATAAGTTTACCAATTAATTCATTTTGTATTAATAATTTTCTTTTACTAATTTTTGTCTTAGGTTCTAAAATCAAGAAAATTCTATTAATCACATTTTTATTTGCTCTCTCTATGGTCAATAAACAAACCTAAAACTAATGCTACCATTTTTTTTTTAAATATTGGCTATGACCTCTGAAAAACTTAAGTCTTGTTGATGAAAACATTCATTCTTGTTTTGCAAGGGGAAAAGTGCTTTCCTGAACACATTTTTTTTTTTAACATTTTCATTTTAAAATTTTGCAGTTGTTATAATATTCAACCTTTACTACTAATAAAATATTTTTAAAATCGTTTTCCGAGTTTTTGAGATTTACATGTTTCTAAATGTTTATGATCTTTTATTAGAAGACAACGGATTAAGTAGCACATAAATTTTGTTATTGAATCATTGTCTGAATACAAATTCAATTTCACTTTTTACATGGATATTTAAACTATGTCAATTATAATTTTTGCTATAATTGTAGTTGAATATGGTTCGAATATTGAAATATAAATTGTACAAAATGGAAATCACTCATTTCCATTGAAAAGAATTTTTACATCTTATATCCAGGTTAGGAAAAAAAAAATCGATATAATTATTTTACACAGATATATATAAAAGTGAAAGAAGAAAAGAATAAAATTATGTAAAATTTGAAAAAGACATTAGCGAATTCTAGAGTTTTTTTGTTTTGAATTGTGTTAATTAGTGTTCTAAAAAGTACTGAATGAAATATTAATTTAAGATAAATATGTTTATATCCCTAATGAGCTCTTGATTGATTAATTTCCTGTTCAGACAAAGTGGCGCAGATAAGGTATCAACTTGCAGTCATCCCTTCCAGGAATCCTCGGAGTCGCGATGTCGAAAACTCGAGATTTATTATACGTAAATAATTCGAGATTTATTTTCAACACATTTATTATCTGGAGTGAGTAAATAATAACGTCAGACTAATCAGCTACTCAAGGTCTTTTGGAGACAGACCTCGTAATTTTGAGCCATGATCAAGTGACTAGAACGACATCTGAGCTGGCACCCCCTTTCCTAACTTCCACACCACACCAACAGGAGAACGTTTGAGCATCGATAGGTTTTTCGTGCATCGCCTCCCCTACATTGCGGGTCTTCTGCAGAACTGGGCTCGAACTCATGCAACACCTCCTAGATACAAGGCCTGGCCACTGATTTGTGACGTCACTACTAGTAGGGATAAATCGTCCATCGCCTACGGAGCTTCTCTGATGCATTTTTTTGAATACTTTTGTTATAAACTAATTATATTCTTTTTTTACAGATTAAAAAAATTAGTAAATTAATCATTAAATTGTATCTCATGTACATAAAACATGAGTAAATATTAGTTTTCCTATTTAAATAATAATTGCAAGTATATGATTATCCATTACTACGAACGCATTGCGTTGAACATAAACACATTTATTACATTGTAGCAAATTATAAGAGCCTTTTGCATTCGTATGTTTTTTACGTAACTATGATTATTTCTTAATTTTAAAATTTATCTTATTATTTTTTTCAGAATAGTTACAAAGAGGAAAATAAAATTAGAAATAGTTTCCAAAAAAAAAAAAACGACATACACATTTAAAAGCAGTGACTTTATTGGTATCGCACATCAAGTAGTATTAAATAAATTTCAAATATATTTGTAGATAAATCTACACCTGAATATAATTATAGATATATACAGGAAAATAAATATATACTTAAAAATAGATTACACAGTTTATTTAGCTGTTTGTCTGTCACTTTTTCTTTCCTTAAATTTTTAGTACTTTTTCTCTCAAAAGTAGTTAAATATGTTTTAAAACTTTATTGGTATCAAATTAATAAACAAAAGTTTGCTGTCTGTATAACAGCATGAAAAAATTACCATAAAATAAGTTGACAAAAATATTTTTTATTAAATCCATACATATATGATTACAGATACGTACATGAAATTAAATATGTACACAGAAACAGATTACACAGTTTATTTTGCTATTTGTCAGTTACTTTTCATTGCTTAAAATATTTCTATATTTTTCCTCCAACAATAGTTATTCAATTATGCATTGTTAAAAATGTAGATTAAATGTTTTAAAACTATTGGTATCATGCACAGCAATAAGCAAAAATTCTTCACTCTCTTGAATAACAACATTAAAAATTACCAAAAAATAAAGTTCCCATAAATAAAAATATAACAGGTTATCGTAAAATAAGTTAAAAATACATGTTTTAGATAAATTGTACATATATTAAAGCATAGATATATACCTGAAATAAATGTATTTATAGAGAGAGAAAATGTAATACACCCATATATAAAAATGTAATTAATTCATTTAGCTAATAAAGTAGGTATTTTTTCAAAGCAAAAAAAAAAAAAAAAAAAGACAAACAAATTTAAAAACAGGAGCTTTATTGGTATCAAATACAATCACAGCATTAAGAATTATTAAATAAATTTCAAATATATTTTTAGAAAAAAACCAAAACTATAAAATTATAGATATATACAGGAACATAAGTACATACATAAAAATAGATTACACACGATTTATTTAATTGTTATTTATTAACCCTTTTCTTTCCTTAAATCTTTGGTACTTTTTCTTACAAAAGTACTTATTCAGTTATACGTTATTACAAATGGGAATCAAATATGTTGTAAAATTTCATTAGTACCATGCATAGTAATGAAAAAAAATTTACACACACACTATTTGCAATAACAAGCATTAAAAATTACCAAAAATAAAGTTCCTACAAATAACAATATGACAAGTTATTGTAAAATAAGTTAAAAATATTTTTTAAATAAATCATACATGTATAAAAGCATTGATATACACCTAAAAATATATATATAAAGAGAGAGAGAGAGAAATAATGCACCCACATACATAAAAAATAATGTACTTTTACTTAGCTAATAAAGTATACATTTTTCTTTTCTTCGTTTCAACCTTGTTAATACCATTTTTTTTCCTTACAGTAGTTATTTAATTATGCATTTGTAGAAGTGATGATAATATGCTTTAAAACTAGCTCAGAAGAATGATCATTTTGTTACAAGGTTCATCATATAAAAAAATTCATTTGAATTTATCAAACTAATCGATATTTCTGAAGCAATTTGACTTGATTATTTTGTTTAAGAAACATATTTTCATAATCATTAGAAAGAAGTTTCTGAACTATTATATAGTTGTAGAGCACTGCTGTAACAACATCTGAGAAGGGCACAATAAACTTCCTCTGTTTAAGTTGCGTATTAAATCATAGTTAGAATTTAGTTCAAAAGATTTATTAAGAACAAGTGATTTGGAACAAAAGTCGCATTTTAATTTTTTAAGTGCTGCTCTAGCACAAACACCAGCCAAATATGTTAAAACAGGTAGATACGGCTGAGCATCACTAAAAATTTTTCAGATAGTGTAATATTAAAATTATGCAATACTGATGACTCTAAAGGATTTTCATTACATGAATCTTCCAAACGAATGTCTTTTAAGTTAAGCTGGCCATATGTGTTTGAAACCAAAGTTAGAGGTAAAAAATTTTGCATTCTTAGTTTAGCTTCTACTTCATAAAGTTGTCGAATTGATATTAAGTATTAGGAACCTGAAAGTGTTCTATATTTCCCAAAACGACTTTTTAACGCATCTGTTTGAATTTTTCCGGGAAGAAAATACTGAAATTTTAATTCGTTAATGCAATATTTTGACATTTCAAGTAAAGCGTATGTGGTATGAATAAAAGCAAGATGTGTTTCTTTAGTAAGGGTGCCAGTAGTACAATTTTTTCCCTTCCACGAGTCTAACCATGACAAAATTTTGTGTAAGAATTCACATGTTTGGTTGTCTGGAGATAAAGTAATCGGTTGCTGATAAGGATCAAGCAAATGTTGTCCCTTTAAAGGAGTTTTAACATTAACTATTTTCCACCATGTACAAATTAAAGAAATAAAAATTGATGTTGTTTCATAACTAATTATTTTATGTTGCTCTCCTAATAATTGAAGCCCCTGAATAACAAAAATTATTAAATATCTTAAGCACAAGTTTCACATTTTGTTTTTCAAGATTTGTAGGACATAAAGCCTTCAAAGTTAAACCATAAGCAAACTTTACTAAATTATTACTTTCTATATCATATAGTTGTTTAGTGTAGAGAAATTTGCTTCTAATAATGGAAACTTATTATTATCTTCAAAATCTGAAAAATAAAAACATTGACCTGCATTTTTTTGATTAATCCAATTGTTACGAATGCATTTAAAAATGTGCACTGAATCAATAACAAAAAAATAAAGGATTGGAAGAATCAGAAGGATGTGGATATACAATGCTCAATTTGGGAGGAACAGAAAAGTTTGACATTGCTTTTCGATTTATAGAATTATTGTCAGAAACTACACCTATAACTTTGAATCCTATACTATCAAGTTCTACGATAGTTTTTTTAACAACAGCAAACAATTTTTCTCCATCGATTTTTTTCACTGGCATTATATGAACTACTTCTTTAAAAGGAGAAAGAAGACTTTGAATCACACACATGAACACATATGCTGAAGTAGCAGCTTGTTCACTGTTATATACCATCCCTAGAATATTACCCCCTTTAAAATCTAAATTTGGCTTTAAATGGATTTCGTCAAGCATCAGTATGACAGTTTTGTCAACATATTTTAGGATATTTACTTTTTTTTTCATGTATGCTCGAAAGTTTTCATTTGATTGTTCTGTTTGAGGGTTAGTTTTTAAAGATGTACAAATTTTGCGCAAAGTTCTGGGATAGGGAATATTGAGATATCCTGAATTTCTTAAAAATTTATAGGCATGAGGTGATATGGATTGTAATATACAAAAAAAAAAACCCATCATTTCACAGGAATATCTAAAAGAAAACTTGTTACTAGTTAAAAACTTGAGTTGGTCAATTAAGAAATGGAGTGCAATTTTTTTATCATCTAAATTTGAAAACATACTTTCTAAAAGATTAACAATAAAAACCAAATGTTGTAGGAAAATCATGGGAGCTTTTCATTTCTATTCTGAGAGCCAGTTCATGTAATATTTCATTTACAACAATAGTATTATTAACTTTTACAGGAAATTTGTACTTACCAAGTTGATCTATCTTTGTTTGACCTATGTGAATTGTTAAATCTAAGTCTTTATTTATAATTACTGATGCTTTAATAACAGGAGATATTTTTGTGTCTAGCATCATAATTATTACTAGATCATTTTTACAAATGACCGTCCATATGTCCTGAAGCTTCTCTGCATTTAAACACTCTACTAATTCTGGAAATGACGTAAATGATTTCTTTTTTTCGAATTCTTCCTTGAAATAATGCTTGCTTGGATTGAGCGTTGTAAGTGCTCATTTTGTAATCTTTGCAGTCTCTTCTCAGGACATTCTCGAGTGGGATTTCCAGTTAGAAAGATATGTGGGGAAATCTGTAAAAATAGTTGGCACAGCAAAGTCATGTAGTCTGTACCGCTTTAAGGGCACACATATCTTCTCTCCAGTCTTTTCATTGTAAGCTTCGGTGTATCTTCGTATTGCATCATCCAAAAAGTGTAATTCACAAACCTATAAAATAATATATATATATATATATATATATATATATATATATATATATATATATGTGTGTGTGTGTGTGTAAGGATAATTAAATTAAATTAAAAATTAAATTCCCTATCTAGCACTTGACTCCATCTTTCTCCGTTCTCATATTCAAGTATCAAACTAATCGCCCATTTATTTCTTCCGAACATATGGCCTAGCCAATAAACAAGTCTAATTCTAGATCGTTAGATTTAATAGTCAACATATGTCAGCATTAACTTGCAAGCACCATCTTCAAAGCAGCGACACTTACCAGATGTTTTTCACGTGTTATTCACGTGAAATCACCACCATGGCGTGATTTTTCCTCCCTGCTTTTAGCGTCAGAACAGATGTAGAAACGAACGAATAAAGACCTTTTTTTTTTAAACTTTAATCTGATTCTGTCTTTAAAAATCATGACAGAATTAAAGCCGGCAGGATCTTTGTCTGCGATCTTAATGTAAAAACTAATCTTTTTTATAAAATAATTTAATATAAAAACTAAAGCCAACGAATGTAATAACTGATATGGAGAATTTTATGGAACTTCGACGGCACTCTACATTTGTTAGCTGGGGACGTTGGGTTACCAAAATTAATCTATGGTGTGGAAAAAGAAACGCGCTAAGAATCCCCGAAAGAACATCGCTCTTACCGCCAAAGAAATAGAATCATCCTCTTCTCCTAACAAGATTTCAGAAAATCATTCTTCAAAAATGGAAGCAAAGAACGAAAATAAAATTAAGCAAGAAGAGAATTTAGATGCTGATGAAGAAAAGTTAAAGCAACCTATAACCATTATTAAAAATGATATTCGATTTGAAGATCTACAGACACTTTTTTCCAAAAATATAGCCTGGAAATACCCATCCAAAAATTCGTTAGAAATTTTGAAAGTACGTGCGATTCCTTCGATATACCAGAGAAACAGAAAATCCTATTTATAATCAAGTTAGTAGATAGAGCTGTGAAGACTTACATCAAATCACAATCGATCCCTAAAAGTTTTTACGAACTGAAAAATAATTTAATACGTGAATTTGGAAAACGAGTCAATCCAGCGGAGATTCATCTTCAATTATCTAAAACAGAAAAAACATCAAAAGAGACCCACATAGAATATTTCTACAGAATAAAAGAAATCGCATCCCGGATAAACATGGAAGAAGAAGCTGAAAAATTTTACATAATAAAATTATTAAAAGAAAATAGATCCATAGAACTACAGTTACGAAGCTGCAACAACATAGAGGAACTGAAGGAAAAAATGAAACTTTTAGATATGCAAGAAAAATCAAAATCAAATGGGAATGAAATTATATATCCAAAGTATCCAGTGACAAGAATACCTCACCATACGAATCAATTTGTCCGTAGACAACAGTATGGAGGATGGAATTGGAGAAATGATCAATCTCAACATCCGGATGCCATAACCGGTTCAAGATACAATGTATACTCTCCTCAATTTCTATCACCTTCTTATCATCACCCGTCCTTTTCTCTTCAGCGGCCGATCCTATATCCAAGAAACCAACGATTTCCACAACGACCGACAGTTTTGCGACCCAATGCTTCAACTTTCAACCCCCGTCAAAGAACACAAAACAATAATACAGTATTCCAACCTCATCAAACAGGAGAACTTATAATCATCCAAGGAAGAATCAACTTCAAACAAGTTGATGTCCTCTTGGATACAGGATCAAGTGTCAATATTATTCCAAAAAATATAATATCACAAGTCAAGGGATACCACAATGTAGAGTATATATCATAACAAAAATTGCCACCATCGATGGAGAAATTGAGGTGAGTGAGGCAATTACTTTACAATTGAAAAAATAAGAGAAATTATTGAAAATATTAAATTCCTCATAGTAAATGTAGAACTGAAATATTTAATAATTTCTAATAAAACTATGAGTATTTTTGAATTAAATATTAATTTTAGTGATTATAAAATTTTTCAAAGAGGAAAAAAATTTTTTAAAAATTATGAATCTAAGAAAAATATTAAAGAAAACGAAACTCTTAAATTTAGTAATAATAAAATTATCACTGAGAAAACTGATAATGTGTTTAATATAGAAATAATTCCTAATAGTGATTATGATATTATTAATATGATTATTGATAAATATAAACATGTCTTTGCTAAAAATAAGTTTGATGTGGGCGAGTTAAAATGTAATTCTCCTAAAATAATACTTACCTCAGAATTACCCATTGTAAATCGACCATATAGGACATCTTTTAAAGATGATACGGAAATAAAAAAGCAATTAGATGCATTATTGAAAGCAGGAATAATAAAACCATCTTATAGTTCTTACGCTGCCCCTATAACATTGGCTTTTAAAAAAGAGGATAATGCTCGTACACGATTATGTATCGATTACAGAAAGCTAAATGCTATCACAAAATTAGATGCAGAGCCAATTCCCCGAATAGATGCAGTTTTAGACAAATTAACACATGCAAAATTTTTCTCAACCATCGACCTGTGTAGTGGTTATTGGCACATTAAATTAGATGATAATGAATCTGAAAAACTTGCATTTACATCAAATTACGGTCTTTTTCAATTTAATCGTTTTCCGTTTGGATATAAAAATTCTCCAGCTATATTTCAAAGAGCTATTAGACAGATTTTAAATAAATACCAAATAAAATTTGCATTAAATTATTTTGACGATATAATAGTATTTTCGGAATCAATTGAAGAACATGCAAAACATTTAGAGGAAATTTTTAAAATTTGTGGAATAGAAAATATAAAATTAAAATTCTCAAAATGTAAATTTGGCAAAGATACAATTGATTTCTTAGGATATGAAATAAAACAAGGGTCATACACTCCAAATAATACAAATGTCGAAATAATTAAAATAACTTTTACCCCCTAGAAATGTAAAGGATTTACAAAGATTTCTTGGTAGTATTAATGTCTATTATAAATTCATTCCTCAATATGCAAAATTAAGAATGCCCTTAAATAATCTTCTTAAAAAAGAATCAAAATTGGGATTGGACCCCAGAATGTCAACAATCTTTTCAAAAACTTAAAGACAGCTTAATTTCAAAGCCCATTTTAGCTATATTCAATCCAAATTATCCCTGTCATCTTTATGTAGATGCATCGAAAACTGCAATCTCCTGTATCCTCAAACAACAAAAACCCAATGGAAATCAACATCCGATTGCATTCCACTCGAGACGACTGAGAAATTATGAAATTAATTATACAATAACTGAATTAGAATGCTTAGCTATAATTGATATAGTTTAGATAAATTCCATTGCTATCTTCATGGATCTCATTTCACAGTTCATACCGATCATAATGCGTTAGTTTGGCTTAAAAATTTCAAAAATCCCACGGGTAGACTTTTTAGATGGTCTTTAAAAGTTTCTATGTATGATTTTGATATAAAATATAAGAAAGGTAGCACTAATGTTGAAGCTGATATGTTAACAAGAAATCCTATTGCTTATCATATAATTAATACACCCCCAGAACCTTTATTAGATATCAATGAAATAAGTCATTTTTTCAAAATATAGAAAATACATCAGCTCCTAAATGTTTTAAGAGAGATGGTGTTTTTGTAGTTAAAAGACAAGGTTTAACTAAAATAATTGTACTCAAAGCTCTAAGAGTGAAATTAATGGAAACAACTCATAAAAAAATTGGCCACCCTGGTGTAGCTACCATGTTAAAATTAATATCACCACAATATTATTGGATAAATATTATTACTGATATACGAAATTATGTGTAACACTGTGAAACTTGTCAAATAAATAAGAAGTCACATCAGAGAAAATACGGACTGATGCAATCACTTCCCCTTTGTGAAAAACCCTTTGAACTTTTATCGATAGATAGTGTAGGTGGTTTAAATTATTATAACTCTGTTAAAAAATATTTACACATTATTATTGATCATGCAACTAGGTACATTTGGACTTTCCCATCAAAAAATGCAACAACAGATACTTATATAAATTGTTTAAGACAAATCTTTCAGAATCACATACCGGAAAAATTTTAAGTGATAGAAATACTGCGTTCACCTCTTCAAAATTTAAGCATTTTTTAAAACATAATAATGTCACTCAATTATTAACTACTTCTCACAGACCACAAACCAATGGAAAGGTTGAACGTGTAAATTAAACCATCATTACCCGCTTAAAATGTGAAATTAGTAATAGTTCAAATAAAGTCCCATGGACAAAAATTCTAGAAAAAAAGTAACCCATCAGTATAATCAAACCCCACATACAATAACAGGTTTCCCACCAACCTACTTAATGTATGGTAATTTACCTTTCGAAATTTCGCTAAAAGATAATGAGATATATCCTCCCTTAGAAGAAGCAAGAAAATTAGCCAAAGAAAGAACAGAACAATATTATAAAATAAATAAGATTAGATATGATAAAAAATTTCAGGAAGCTGATTTCAAGGTTGGTGACTTAGTAATGTATGAGGAATTTCAATACCCCAATACAAGGAAATTAAGTCCCCCTTATTCAGGCCCTTATACCGTTTTAAGAAAATGTTCTGATGTATTATTTGAAATTGATAGACCCAATGCCCTTAATAAAACTGACACTGAATTGGTTCATTCAGTTCGTTTAAGACATTTTCATCCATCTGAAAATTTTCAGTTAAATTACATTCAACAAAATACCCCTAATAATGAGGAGAAGATAATAACTAAAAGAAACATCTTACGTAATACAGAAATAACTGAGTTCTGCTTAACAAGACTTTTCGGCGAAAAAGAATAATATATGATATGTGTGATATGGTATTTAATTTTTATAATATATATATAGTTGTGTTATAAATGAGATATTTTCTTTATATTTTAATTGAGAAAACAAAGTATATAGGTTTAGTCATACAAAATTTTGAGAAATTTTAATATATACTTCTCATAATTTTAACTTAAGATGTCGAATGAGTTAAGAGTTATGATAGAAATTGGTGTTTTAAAGTGAAAGATATAAATTAAGTTTTTAGAAAAATGACTAATGAGAGAACTAATACTAGAGAGATTGATTGTTATAAGAAACAAAAGTAAAGTCAAGTTGTATTCTTTTTATCCATTGAATTCAATTGTTTTGTTAATTATTTTATTCAGCAGTAATCTTATTGCATGTCATTTAATTTTTTTATTTTGAAATTGTGTGTTTTGATATACTGGCCATATATCAGGATTCACTATTTCTCGAAATTTTCCTCTTATCTAAAATTTAAATTAATTTAATAACTTGAAGCTTATTTTTGGATATTATACAGTGGATAAGGGAGAATACAATCATTATAATTTTGTATATGTCTCGAAACATTAAGAGGACAAACTTGTTTAGTTTGATATGTACACCTCTCAGAGTTTCTTATCAGCATCCCTGAACATCTGTGAGTTGATGACGCAGATTTCTCAGAGAGATGTGTTCAAAATTAAGTAAGGTGATACAGTTTATATTAGTGAATGTGTGATGTAAGAGAAAATCAAGAATTTTTGTCTATGAAACGAATTTTTAGAAGGTTACGGAAAGATTCAAAATATTGTATGCGATATTGTTGAGTTACAGTGAATATTGAGAAAATTTTCATACATACTAAAAGTTATTATTCAAGTGAGTCCACTTTTCCGACTCAAAAAATAATAAAAAAGTGCTCTTATATTCTTGTGTATTCTTTTATTCCTATATTCTTATAAAATATTGTTTATTGTGTTGAATAGTGCATATAAGTTGTGTGTTGTACACTGTTTTCATATTATTAATAATTTCATTTTATTAGTGTCTATATTTTTTTATCTTTTAAAAATGTATTTCATATATGCAAAATGTGTGTAACAATATAAGGTATTACTACGATGGCGCCAGAGTAGATTTTTATACAAAATTATTATTTTAACATTTGTATGATTTCATGTATTTTTATATTTACTATCTTATTGTTTGATATATTATTTTCCAACATAATTTTTTGTAAAATATCTACCAGCTATAATACAAATCTATTATTATGAAGGAATAGGAGGAAATGCGTGAGCTCTTATTCTAGATGTCGAATAGATTTGAATAAGCTAATCTTCAATTATATGTATGGAAATTCATGTTTATCAATTAATTGTCATTACTGTGTTTGTTGTTATAGTTTCGTTTATTATATTGCATTGTGATTTTAGTATTCCTATTGCTTAAATATTTCTACTGTGTGTAATATGTCTTTCTAAATAACAATGTATTGTTTTGTGTTTGTTAAAAATTGATTAAGTTTGTAAAGAGAGAAGAAACTACGCCATGACTCCCTTTTAAAATTGGGGGGCAAATGTAAGGATAATTAAATTAGATTAAAAATTAAATTCCCTATCTAGCACTTGACTCCATCTTTCTCCGTTCTCATATTCAAGTATCAAACTAATCGCCCATTTGTTTCTTCCGAACATATGGCCTAGCCAATAAACAAGTCTAATTCTAGATCGTTAGATTTAATAGTAAACATATGTCAGCATTAACTTGCAAGCACCATCTTCAAAGCAGCGACACTTACCAGATGTTTTTCACGTGTTATTCACGTGAAACCACCACCATGGCGTGCTTTTTCCTCCCTGCTTTTAGCGTCAGAATAGATGTAGAAACGAACGAATAAAGACCTTCCTTTTTAAACTGCAGCGACCTTACAGCTCAACATAACGACTCCAAAACTGAACTGAATTGATCTGTTATTATTGTAGCGTGCCTGGTTCCATGTGTTGTAGTTCTTGAAAGCTTACCTCTTAATTGCTCATTTAATCTTTAAAGTTAATAAATGTTATTGTTATTTAATTCAACCGTGTTGTAGACAAGAATGCCTAACCACCCAACGCGGCAGTGGTGACCCCTTTTGGACTTAAAAACACGTAAGCTATTCTGTTCTACTGGCGAATGCAATACAAATTCTTCTACTACGGATGATGAGTACGTAGCGAAAGATTTTTTCTCCTTCTCCTCAAGGCCACTTGAAGCATCTGCTCGGAGATTCGTTTCGCTTCCTGCTTATTCAACAATATGACTAGTGAAACCGTTGAAGTCGCTCGTATTGCGTTGCGGCTGCCGCCGTTTTGGAAATCCAACGTTCGTCTATGGATTGCGCAATGCGACCATGCATTCACATTCAGTGGTATCTCCAGTGATGATACTAAGTATTCTGCTTTGGTTGCGAACCTGGATGCTGAAACTCTCTCCTACGTGTCGGACATTGTGTTAAGCCCTCCGAACAGTGACAAATATCACACTCTCTCGCAGCGGCTCATCACCCAATTTAGCGACTCGGAGACTCAAAAATTAAGAAACTGCTTACTGACCTTCAGCTAGGAGATGAGAAGCCCAGCCACCTGTTGCGAAAATGAAAGAGCTGTCTAATGGCCAACTCCAGGATGACTTTCTGCAAATGTGGCTTCAAAGAATGCCACCACATATCCAGACTGTTTTATCTGCATCCTCAGAGCCTTTGGATAAACTGGCTATCATCGCTGATAAGGTTTCTGAGGTTGTTGGTTCATCCTCAACTATCTGTGCTGCCACAACTGTTTCTCCACCATCGCAGTCATCTTCATGCAGTGTTCAGCCAACCATGGACTCTCTCGCCAGGCAGATCCAAGAGCTGTCTCTACGAGTTGCTGAACTGACAAGAGAGCGCAATTCCTCTCGCCACCAACGATATAGTTCTGACCGCCGGAGATCACATTCACGCTCTAGGAGTGTCAATAGAGGAAGTGGCATCTGCTACTATCATCGCCGTTATAAAGAGCAGGCCCGCAAGTGTGTATCACCTTGTGCATTTGTTCAAAAAAAACGAGTAAGCTCTGTCATAGCTGGAAAAGCAGAGCCCTCGAAACATACCAGCCGGTTATTTTTATTAGACCGCAAGTCTGGCCAGAAATTCCTCATAGACTCTGGAAGTGAAATCAGTGTCATCCCACCCTCTCCAACTATGAATAAATCACCTCAGTCTAACTTCTCCTTATTTGCTGCTAATAATACCAAAATTCCAGCCTATGGTATGGTCCGTAAAGAACTGAACCTGGGTCTGAGGCGACCTTTTATCTGACTTTCATAATTGCTGATGTATCATCTCCTATAATTGGTGCTGATTTTCTAAAGCACTTCAACCTTTTAATCGACCTTAAGTAAAAAAGGTTGGTGGATGTGGAAACGTCTCTTTTCACTTCTTGTGTTTTTTCAAATATTGTACAGCCCTCAATCCTCACTGTAGATGCAAACATCAGTTTTAAAAACATCTTATCGGAATATCCAGACCTCAGCAACCCTTCTTTAATTTCCAAATCAGCATCACATGGCACAGTCCACCATATTATTACTACTGGCCCACCAGTCACTGCCAGGCCTAGAAGGCTACACCCTAAACTGTATGATGCAGTGAAGGTAGAATTTGAATTTCTTCTTGCTCAAGGCATTATTAGACCTTCCAAAAGTCCCTGGAGTTCTCCTCTTCATGTTGTGCCCAAATCTGACTCTACAGTTAGACCTGTTGGGGATTACAGGCAGCTGAATTCTGTTACTGAGTTCCACAGCTACCCCATGCCTTATTTGAATGACTTTGCTCATGCACTACATGGCAAGAAGATATTTTCCAAAATAGACATTTTTAAGGCATTCCACCAAATCCCTATAGCTGAGTGTGATATTCCTAAGACAGCTGTAACAACTCCATGGGGTCTTTACGAATATACCCATTTGTGTTTTGGCCTTGTGAATGCACCACAAACCTTTATGCGATTCATGCATGAAGTACTAAGAGGACTTCCTTTTTGTTTTGTCTACTTGGATGATATTTTGTGCTACTCAGAAAATGCTGAGCAGCATCGTTCTCACTTAAGAACTATATTCCAAAGACTGAGCTCATATGGTTTAAAACTAAATATCTCTAAATGTGTATTTGGTGTGACTGAACTCATTTTCCTTGGCCACCTTATCACTCCTGATGGCATTAAGCCATTGCCTGAAAAAGTTCAAGCAGTTCTTGATTACAAACAACCAGAGACTGTTGGCTCTCTGAGAAAATTTTTAGGACTGTTAAATTTTTATAGTCGTTTCTTGCCCAAAGCAGCTGAAGAACAGTATCTTTTAAGTGAATTTTTAAAAGGTTATAAAGGTAAGAAGGACTCAAAGCCTTTAAACTGGTCTTCTGAGGCAATTACAGCATTTCAGAGGTGTAAACAAGCTCTTGCTGATGCTGCCCTTCTTGCTCATCCTTCACCTTCTGCCCCGCTTGCTCTTCATGTGGACGCCTCTGATTATGCCATAGGAGGTGCACTTCACCAAGTTGTGGACTCTGAGCTACAGCCATTGGCTTTCTTTTCCAGAAAACTTACTTCATCTGAAAAGTCTTACAGTGCCTACGACCGTGAACTCCTTGCTATCTACTCGGCTATCCGTCACTTTCGGTATATGCTGGAAGCTAGAGATTTCACAGTGTTTACTGACCACAAGCCCCTCACTTATGCTTTTAGGCAAAAAAGTGACAAGTGTTCTCCACGGCAGATCCGTCAGCTGGATTTCATCTCTCAGTTCACCACAAATATTGTACACATTCCAGGATCTGACAATATTGCTGCTGATGTTCTCTCTCGTGTTTCTGCAATCACCTTCCCAAGTCAAATTGACTATGACTGTATTGCTGAGACACAACAGACTGATCAGGAGCTTCACACCCTAATAGCATCTGGAACTTCCTTGGAACTCAAAAAGGTAACTTTTCCCAATTCGTCTACTGAAATTATGTGTGATCTATCAACGGGCACAGCCAGACCCTACATCCCAAAACAGCATCGCCAAGATGTTTTCTCTGCTATGCATAATTTATCCCATCCTGGCATACGTCGATCAGTGCATTTGATGAAGCAGCGTTTTGTTTGGCCATCGATCTCATCAGATGTAGCTAAGTGGGCAAGACACTGCCTAGCTTGCCAAAAATCCAAAATTCATCGTCATACTAGATCACCTCTTTCATCATTTCAAGAACCTTCCCAACGTTTTGATCATGTTCATCTGGATCTCATTGGACCTCTACCTCCATCAAATGGCTACACCTATTGCCTGACAATGATTGACCGTTTTTCGAAATGGCCAGAGGCCCAACCTCTCAAAGACATAACTGCTGAGACTGTGGCTGAGGCCTTCTTTTCCTCTTGGGTGTCTCGCTTTGGACCTCCTGAAATTCTCACAACCGACAGGGGCAGGCAGTTTGAGTCCTCGCTCTTCAAAGCTCTTAGCAAACTACTTGGTGTTCAGAAGTGTCGTACAACTGGATACCACCCTCAAGCTAATGGGATGATCGAAGAATTGCACCGCCCATTGAAAAGTGCAATCAAATGCCATGCTACTGAGCGTTGGACAGAAGTACTCCCTATCATCTTACTAGGTCTACGAGCTTCTCTTAAAGAAGATATTCTGTGTACCCCAGCTGAATTAGTTTTTAGAACCACTATTCGACTGCCAGGGGAGATGTTTGACTCTTCCAAGCCAGACGATGATGTTGTGAATTTTGTTTCGAAACTTAAGTCTCACATGCAATCACTTCACCCTAAACCACCAAAACACCATGGCAAACGACCAATTTTTATCCATCCAGGACTGTTGGAAGCAACACATGTTTTTCTTCGCCGAGACATGTTATGTCGTCCACTTCAACAACCCTATGATGGCCCTTTCAAAGTCTTACAAAGGAAGGATAAAGTGTTTTTCCTTCACATCAATGGTAAACGGGTATCTGTATCTATTGATAGATGCAAACCTGCCTTCTTTTTTAACACTCAGGACTTGCAACTACCTCAAACCAAGAATGAAACACCTGCTACTGTGGAACCTAATGCAACAGCTTCAACACCTGCTACTGTGGAATCTAATCCAACAGCTTCAACGCCTACCCAGCCATCTACACGTTCTGGTCGCAAAGTTCATTTTCCATCTAGGTATCGTTGACACTGGAAGGGGAGTATGCAGCGACCTTACAGCTCAACATAACGACTCCAAAACTGAACTGAATTGATCTGTTATTATTGTAGCGTGCCTGGTTCCATGTGTTGTAGTTCTTGAAAGCTTACCTCTTAATTGCTCATTTAATCTTTAAAGTTAATAAATGTTATTGTTATTTAATTCAACCGTGTTGTAGTGAAGAATGCCTAACCACGCAACGCGGCAGTGGTGACCCCTTTTGGACTTAAAAACACGTATGCTATTCTGTTCTACTGGCGAATGTAATACAAATTCTTCTACTACGGAAGATGAGTACGTAGCGAAAGATTTTTTTCCCTCCTTCTCCTCAAGGCCACTTGAAGCATCTGCTCGGAGATTCGTTTCGCTTCCTGCTTATTCAACAATATGACTAGTGAAACCGTTGAAGTCACTCGTATTGCGTTGCGGCTGCCGCCGTTTTGGAAATCCAACGTTCGTCTATGGATTGCGCAATGCGACCATGCATTCACATTCAGTGGTATCTCCAGTGATGATACTAAGTATTCTGCTTTGGTTGCGAAGCTGGATGCTGAAACTCTCTCCTACGTGTCGGACATTGTGTTAAGCCCTCCGAACAGTGACAAATATCACACTCTCTCGCAGCGGCTCATCATCCAATTTAGCGACTCGGAGACTCAAAAAATTAAGAAACTGCTTACTGACCTTCAGCTAGGAGATGAGAAGCCCAGCCACCTGTTGCGAAAAATGAAAGAGCTGTCTAATGGCCAACTCCAGGATGACTTTCTGCAAAGTTTGTGGCTTCAAAGAATGCCACCACATATCCAGACTGTTTTATCTGCATCCTCAGAGCCTTTGGATAAACTGGCTATCATCGCTGATAAGGTTTCTGAGGTTGTTGGTTCATCCTCAACTATCTGTGCTGCCACAACTGTTTCTCCACCATCCCAGTCATCTTCATGCAGTGTTCAGCCAACCATGGACTCTCTCGCCAGGCAGGTCCAAGAGCTGTCTCTACGAGTTGCTGAACTGACAAGAGAGCGCAATTTCTCTCGCCACCAACGATATAGTTCTGACCGCCGGAGATCACATTCACGCTCTAGGAGTGTCAATAGAGGAAGTGGCATCTGCTACTATCATCGCCGTTATAAAGAGCAGGCCCGCAAGTGTGTATCACCTTGTGCATTTGTTCAAAAAAAACGAGTAAGCTCTGTCATAGCTGGAAAAGCAGAGCCCTCGAAACATACCAGCCGGTTATTTTTATTAGACCGCAAGTCTGGCCAGAAATTCCTCATAGACTCTGGAAGTGAAATCTGTGTCATCCCACCCTCTCCAACTATGAATAAATCACCTCAGTCTAACTTCTCCTTATTTGCTGCTAATAATACCAAAATTCCAGCCTATGGTATGGTCCGTAAAGAACTGAACCTGGGTCTGAGGCGACCTTTTATCTGGACTTTCATAATTGCTGATGTATCATCATCTCCTATAATTGGTGCTGATTTTCTAAAGCACTTCAACCTTTTAATCGACCTTAAGAAAAAAGGTTGGTGGATGTGGAAACGTCTCTTTTCACTTCTTGTGTTTTTTCAAATATTGTACAGCCCTCAATCCTCACTGTAGATGCAAACATCAGTTTTAAAAACATCTTATCGGAATATCCAGACCTCAGCAACCCTTCTTTAATTTCCAAATCAGCATCACATGGCACAGTCCACCATATTATTACTACTGGCCCACCAGTCACTGCCAGGCCTAGAAGGCTACACCCTAAACTGTATGATGCAGTGAAGGTAGAATTTGAATTTCTTCTTGCTCAAGGCATTATTAGACCTTCCAAAAGTCCCTGGAGTTCTCCTCTTCATGTTGTGCCCAAATCTGACTCTACAGTTAGACCTGTTGGGGATTACAGGCAGCTGAATTCTGTTACTGAGTTCGACAGCTACCCCATGCCTTATTTGAATGACTTTGCTCATGCACTACATGGCAAGAAGATATTTTCCAAAATAGACATTTTTAAGGCATTCCACCAAATCCCTATAGCTGAGTGTGATATTCCTAAGACAGCTGTAACAACTCCATGGGGTCTTTACGAATATACCCATTTGTGTTTTGGCCTTGTGAATGCACCACAAACCTTTATGCGATTCATGCATGAAGTACTAAGAGGACTTCCTTTTTTGTTTTGTCTACTTGGATGATATTTTGTGCTACTCAGAAAATGCTGAGGAGCATCGTTCTCACTTAAGAACTATATTCCAAAGACTGAGCTCATATGGTTTAAAACTAAATATCTCTAAATGTGTATTTGGTGTGACTGAACTCATTTTCCTTGGCCACCTTATCACTCCTGATGGCATTAAGCCATTGCCTGAAAATTTCAAGCAGTTCTTGATTACAAACAACCAGAGACTGTTGGCTCTCTGAGAAAATTTTAGGACTGTTAAATTTTTATAGACGTTTCTTGCCCAAAGCAGCTGAAGAACAGTATCTTTTAAGTGAATTTTTAAAAGGTTATAAAGGTAAGAAGGACTCAAAGCCTTTAAACTGGTCTTCTGAGGCAATTACAGCATTTCAGAGGTGTAAACAAGCTCTTGCTGATGCTGCCCTTCTTGCTCATCCTTCACCTTCTGCCCCGCTTGCTCTTCATGTGGACGCCTCTGATTATGCCATAGGAGGTGCACTTCACCAAGTTGTGGACTCTGAGCTACAGCCATTGGCTTTCTTTTCCAGAAAACTTACTTCATCTGAAAAAGTCTTACAGTGCCTACGACCGTGAACTCCTTGCTATCTACTCGGCTATCCGTCACTTTCGGTATATGCTGGAAGCTAGAGATTTCACAGTGTTTACTGACCACAAGCCCCTCACTTATGCTTTTAGGCAAAAAAGTGACAAGTGTTCTCCACGGCAGATCCGTCAGCTGGATTTCATCTCTCAGTTCACCACAAATATTGTACACATTCCAGGATCTGACAATATTGCTGCTGATGTTCTCTCTCGTGTTTCTGCAATCACCTTCCCAAGTCAAATTGACTATGACTGTATTGCTGAGACACAACAGACTGATCAGGAGCTTCACACCCTAATAGCATCTGGAACTTCCTTGGAACTCAAAAGGTAACTTTTCCCAATTCGTCTACTGAAATTATGTGTGATCTATCAACGGGCACAGCCAGACCCTACATCCCAAAACAGCATCGCCAAGATGTTTTCTCTGCTATGCATAATTTATCCCATCCTGGCATACGTCGATCAGTGCATTTGATGAAGCAGCGTTTTGTTTGGCCATCGATCTCATCAGATGTAGCTAAGTGGGCAAGACACTGCCTAGCTTGCCAAAAATCCAAAATTCATCGTCATACTAGATCACCTCTTTCATCATTTCAAGAACCTTCCCAACGTTTTGATCATGTTCATCTGGATCTCATTGGACCTCTACCTCCATCAAATGGCTACACCTATTGCCTGACAATGATTGACCGTTTTCGAAATGGCCAGAGGCCCAACCTCTCAAAGACATAACTGCTGAGACTGTGGCTGAGGCCTTCTTTTCCTCTTGGGTGTCTCGCTTTGGACCTCCTGAAATTCTCACAACCGACAGGGGCAGGCAGTTTGAGTCCTCGCTCTTCAAAGCTCTTAGCAAACTACTTGGTGTTCAGAAGTGTCGTACAACTGGATACCACCCTCAAGCTAATGGGATGATCGAAGAATTGCACCGCCCATTGAAAAGTGCAATCAAATGCCATGCTACTGAGCGTTGGACAGAAGTACTCCCTATCATCTTACTAGGTCTACGAGCTTCTCTTAAAGAAGATATTCTGTGTACCCCAGCTGAATTAGTTTTTAGAACCACTATTCGACTGCCAGGGGAGATGTTTGACTCTTCCAAGCCAGACGATGATGTTGTGAATTTTGTTTCGAAACTTAAGTCTCACATGCAATCACTTCACCCTAAACCACCAAAACACCATGGCAAACGTCCAATTTTTATCCATCCAGGACTGTTGGAAGCAACACATGTTTTTCTTCGCCGAGACATGTTATGTCGTCCACTTCAACAACCCTATGATGGCCCTTTCAAAGTCTTACAAAGGAAGGATAAAGTGTTTTTCCTTCACATCAATGGTAAACGGGTATCTGTATCTATTGATAGATGCAAACCTGCCTTCTTTTTTAACACTCAGGACTTGCAACTACCTCAAACCAAGAATGAAACACCTGCTACTGTGGAACCTAATGCAACAGCTTCAACACCTGCTACTGTGGAATCTGATCCAACAGCTTCAACGCCTACCCAGCCATCTACACGTTCTGGTCGCAAAGTTCATTTTCCATCTAGGTATCGTTGACACTGGAAGGGGAGTATGCAGCGACCTTACAGCTCAACATAACGACTCCAAAACTGAACTGAATTGATCTGTTATTATTGTAGCGTGCCTGGTTCCATGTGTTGTAGTTCTTGAAAGCTTACCTCTTAATTGCTCATTTAATCTTTAAAGTTAATAAATGTTATTGTTATTTAATTCAACCGTGTTGTAGTGAAGAATGCCTAACCACGCAACGCGGCAGTGGTGACCCCTTTTGGACTTAAAAACACGTATGCTATTCTGTTCTACTGGCGAATGTAATACAAATTCTTCTACTACGGATGATGAGTACGTAGCGAAAGATTTTTTTTCCCTCCTTCTCCTCAAGGCCACTTGAAGCATCTGCTCGGAGATTCGTTTCGCTTCCTGCTTATTCAACAATATGACTAGTGAAACCGTTGAAGTCGCTCGTATTGCGTTGCGGCTGCCGCCGTTTTGGAAATCCAACGTTCGTCTATGGATTGCGCAATGCGACCATGCATTCACATTCAGTGGTATCTCCAGTGATGATACTAAGTATTCTGCTTTGGTTGCGAACCTGGATGCTGAAACTCTCTCCTACGTGTCGGACATTGTGTTAAGCCCTCCGAACAGTGACAAATATCACACTCTCTCGCAGCGGCTCATCACCCAATTTAGCGACTCGGAGACTCAAAAAATTAAGAAACTGCTTACTGACCTTCAGCTAGGAGATGAGAAGCCCAGCCACCTGTTGCGAAAAATGAAAGAGCTGTCTAATGGCCAACTCCAGGATGACTTTCTGCAAAGTTTGTGGCTTCAAAGAATGCCACCACATATCCAGACTGTTTTATCTGCATCCTCAGAGCCTTTGGATAAACTGGCTATCATCGCTGATAAGGTTTCTGAGGTTGTTGGTTCATCCTCAACTATCTGTGCTGCCACAACTGTTTCTCCACCATCCCAGTCATCTTCATGCAGTGTTCAGCCAACCATGGACTCTCTCGCCAGGCAGTCCAAGAGCTGTCTCTACGAGTTGCTGAACTGACAAGAGAGCGCAATTTCTCTCGCCACCAACGATATAGTTCTGACCGCCGGAGATCACATTCACGCTCTAGGAGTGTCAATAGAGGAAGTGGCATCTGCTACTATCATCGCCGTTATAAAGAGCAGGCCCGCAAGTGTGTATCACCTTGTGCATTTGTTCAAAAAAACGAGTAAGCTCTGTCATAGCTGGAAAAGCAGAGCCCTCGAAACATACCAGCCGGTTATTTTTATTAGACCGCAAGTCTGGCCAGAAATTCCTCATAGACTCTGGAAGTGAAATCTGTGTCATCCCACCCTCTCCAACTATGAATAAATCACCTCAGTCTAACTTCTCCTTATTTGCTGCTAATAATACCAAAATTCCAGCCTATGGTATGGTCCGTAAAGAACTGAACCTGGGTCTGAGGCGACCTTTATCTGACTTTCATAATTGCTGATGTATCATCTCCTATAATTGGTGCTGATTTTCTAAAGCACTTCAACCTTTTAATCGACCTTTAAAAAAAAGGTTGGTGGATGTGGAAACGTCTCTTTTCACTTCTTGTGTTTTTTCAAATATTGTACAGCCCTCAATCCTCACTGTAGATGCAAACATCAGTTTTAAAAACATCTTATCGGAATATCCAGACCTCAGCAACCCTTCTTTAATTTCCAAATCAGCATCACATGGCACAGTCCACCATATTATTACTACTGGCCCACCAGTCACTGCCAGGCCTAGAAGGCTACACCCTAAACTGTATGATGCAGTGAAGGTAGAATTTGAATTTCTTCTTGCTCAAGGCATTATTAGACCTTCCAAAAGTCCCTGGAGTTCTCCTCTTCATGTTGTGCCCAAATCTGACTCTACAGTTAGACCTGTTGGGGATTACAGGCAGCTGAATTCTGTTACTGAGTTCGACAGCTACCCCATGCCTTATTTGAATGACTTTGCTCATGCACTACATGGCAAGAAGATATTTTCCAAAATAGACATTTTTAAGGCATTCCACCAAATCCCTATAGCTGAGTGTGATATTCCTAAGACAGCTGTAACAACTCCATGGGGTCTTTACGAATATACCCATTTGTGTTTTGGCCTTGTGAATGCACCACAAACCTTTATGCGATTCATGCATGAAGTACTAAGAGGACTTCCTTTTTGTTTTGTCTACTTGATGATATTTTGTGCTACTCAGAAAATGCTGAGGAGCATCGTTCTCACTTAAGAACTATATTCCAAAGACTGAGCTCATATGGTTTAAAACTAAATATCTCTAAATGTGTATTTGGTGTGACTGAACTCATTTTCCTTGGCCACCTTATCACTCCTGATGGCATTAAGCCATTGCCTGAAAAAGTTCAAGCAGTTCTTGATTACAAACAACCAGAGACTGTTGGCTCTCTGAGAAAATTTTTAGGACTGTTAAATTTTTTATAGACGTTTCTTGCCCAAAGCAGCTGAAGAACAGTATCTTTTAAGTGAATTTTTAAAAGGTTATAAAGGTAAGAAGGACTCAAAGCCTTTAAACTGGTCTTCTGAGGCAATTACAGCATTTCAGAGGTGTAAACAAGCTCTTGCTGATGCTGCCCTTCTTGCTCATCCTTCACCTTCTGCCCCGCTTGCTCTTCATGTGGACGCCTCTGATTATGCCATAGGAGGTGCACTTCACCAAGTTGTGGACTCTGAGCTACAGCCATTGGCTTTCTTTTCCAGAAAACTTACTTCATCTGAAAAGTCTTACAGTGCCTACGACCGTGAACTCCTTGCTATCTACTCGGCTATCCGTCACTTTCGGTATATGCAGGAAGCTAGAGATTTCACAGTGTTTACTGACCACAAGCCCCTCACTTATGCTTTTAGGCAAAAAGTGACAAGTGTTCTCCACGGCAGATCCGTCAGCTGGATTTCATCTCTCAGTTCACCACAAATATTGTACACACCACAATATTGTACACTGATTCTGACAGGATCTGTGACAATTGCTGATGTTCTCTCTCGTGTTTCTGCAATCACCTTCCCAAGTCAAATTGACTATGACTGTATTGCTGAGACACAACAGACTGATCAGGAGCTTCACACCCTAATAGCATCTGGAACTTCCTTGGAACTCAAAAAGGTAACTTTTCCCACCTGTCTACTGAAATTATGTGTGATCTATCAACGGGCACAGCCAGACCCTACATCCCAAAACAGCATCGCCAAGATGTTTTCTCTGCTATGCATAATTTATCCCATCCTGGCATACGTCGATCAGTGCATTTGATGAAGCAGCGTTTTGTTTGGCCATCGATCTCATCAGATGTAGCTAAGTGGGCAAGACACTGCCTAGCTTGCCAAAAATCCAAAATTCATCGTCATACTAGATCACCTCTTTCATCATTTCAAGAACCTTCCCAACGTTTTGATCATGTTCATCTGGATCTCATTGGACCTCTACCTCCATCAAATGGCTACACCTATTGCCTGACAATGATTGACCGTTTTTCGAAATGGCCAGAGGCCCAACCTCTCAAAGACATAACTGCTGAGACTGTGGCTGAGGCCTTCTTTTTCCTCTTGGGTGTCTCGCTTTGGAACTCCTGAAATTCTCACAACCGACAGGGGCAGGCAGTTTGAGTCCTCGCTCTTCAAAGCTCTTAGCAAACTACTTGGTGTTCAGAAGTGTCGTACAACTGGATACCACCTCAAGCTAATGGGATGATCGAAGAATTGCACCGCCCATTGAAAGTGCAATCAAATGCCATGCTACTGAGCGTTGGACAGAAGTACGCCCTATCATCTTACTAGGTCTACGAGCTTCTCTTAAAGAAGATATTCTGTGTACCCCAGCTGAATTAGTTTTTGGGACCACTATTCGACTGCCAGGGGAGATGTTTGACTCTTCCAAGCCAGACGATGATGTTGTGAATTTTGTTTCGAAACTTAAGTCTCACATGCAATCACTTCACCCTAAACCACCAAAACACCATAGCAAACGTCCAGTTTTTATCCATCCAGGACTGTTGGAATCAACTCATGTTTTTCTTCCCCGAGACATGTTACGTCGTCCACTTCAACAACCCTATGATGGCCCTTTCCAAGTCTTACAACGGAAGGATAAAGTATTTTTCCTTGACATCAATGGTAAACGGGTATCAGTATCTATTGATAGATGCAAACCTGCCTTCTTTCTTAACACTGAGGACTTTCAACTACCTCAAACCAAGAATGAAACACCTGCTACTGTGGAACCTAATGCAACAGCTTCAACACCTGCTACTGTGGAATCTGATCCAACAGCTTCAACGCCTACCCAGACATCTACACGTTCTGGTCGCAAAGTTCATCTTCCAACTAGGTATCGTTGACACTGGAAGGGGAGTATGCAGCGACCTTACAGCTCAACATAACGACTCCAAAACTGAACTGAATTGATCTGTTATTCTTGTAGCGTGCCTGATTCCATGTGTTGTAGTTTTTAGAAGTTTACCTCTTAATTGCTCATTTAATCTTTAAAGTTAATAAATGTTTATTGTTATTTAATTCAACCGTGTTGTAGTGAAGAATGTCTAACCACGCAACGCGGCAGTGGTGACCCTTTTGGACTTAAAAACACGTAAGCTATTCGGTTCTACTGGCGAATGCAATACAAATTCTTCTATTACGGATGATCAGTACGTAGCGAAAGATTTTTTTTTCTCCTCAAGGCCACTTGAAGCATCTGCTCGGAGATTCGTTTCGCTTCCTGCTTGTTCAACAATATGACTAGTGAAACCATTGAAGTCGCTCGTATTGCGTGGCGGCTGCCGCCGTTTTGGAAATCGAACGTTCGTCTATGGATTGCGCAATGCGACCATGCATTCACATTCAGTGGTATCTCCAGTGATGATACTAAGTATTCTGCTTTGGTTGCAAACCTGGATGCCGAAACTCTCTCCTACGTGTCGGACATTGTGTTAAGTCCTCCGAACAGTGACAAATATCACACTCTCTCGCAGCGACTCATCACCCAATTTAGCGACTCGGAGACTCAAAAAATTAAGAAACTGCTTACTGACCTTCATCTAGGAGATGAGAAGCCCAGCCACCTGTTGCGAAAAATGAAAGAGCTGTCTAATGGCCAACTCCAGGATGACTTTCTGCAAAATTTGTGGCTTCAAAGAATGCCACCACATATCCAGACTGTTTTGTCTGCATCCTCAGAGCCTTTGGATAAACTGGCTATCATCGCTGATAAGGTTTCTGAGGTTGTTGGTTCATCCTCAACTATCTGTGCTGTCACAACTGTTCCTCCACCATCCCAGTCATCTTCATGCAGTGTTCAGCCAACCATGGACTCTCTCGTCAGACAGATCCAAGAGCTGTCTCTACAAGTTGCTGAACTGACAAGAACGCAATTCTTCTCACCACCAACGATATAGTTCTGACCGCCGGAGATAACATTCACGCTCTAGGAGTGTCAATAGAGGAAGTGGCATCTGCTACTATCATCGCCGTTATAAAGAGCAGGCACACAAGTGTGTATCACCTTGTGCAAAAAAACGAGTAAGCTCTGTCATAGCTGGAATGGCAGAGCCCTCGCAACATACCAGCCGGTTATTTTTATTAGATCGCAAGTCTGGCCAGAAATTCCTCATAGACTCTGGAAGTGAAATCTGTGTCATCCCACCTTCTCCAACTATGAATAAATCACCTCAGTCTAACTTCTCCTTATTTGCTGCTAATAATACCAAAATTCCAGCCTATGATATGGTCCGCAAAGAACTGAACCTGGGTCTGAGCAACTCCTCCTAGATACAAGGCCTGGCCACTGATTTGTGACGTCACTATTAGTAGGGAGAAATCGCCTATCGCCTACGGAGCTTCTCTGATGCATTTTTTTAAACTCTTTTTTTTTTTTTACAGGAGATTAAAAAAATTAGTAAACTAATATTAAATTGTATTTCATGTACTTAAAACACGAGTAAATATTAGTTTTCCTATTTAAATAATAATTGCAAGCATATGATTATCCATTACTATGAACGCATTGCATTGAACATAAACGCATTTATTACATTGTAGCAAATTATAAAAGCCTTTTGTATTCGTATATTTCTTTTTTACATAACTATAAATATTTCTTAATTTTAAAATTTATCTTATTTTTTTCAGAATAGTTACAAAGAGGAAAATAAAATTAGAAATAGTTTTATTAAAAACGACATACAAATTTAAAAGCAGTAACTTTACTGGTATCGCACGTCAAGTAGTATTAAATAAATTTCAAATATATTTGCAGATATTTCTACAACTGTATAGTTATAGATATATACAGGAAAATAAATATATACTTAAAAATAGATTACACAGTTTATTTAGCTGTTTGTCTGTCACTTTTCTTTCCTAAAATTACTTTTTCACTCAAAAGTAGTTAAATATGTTTTAAAACTTTATTGGTATCAAATTAATAAACAAAAGTTTGCTGTCTACATAACAGCATGAAAAATTACCATAAAATAAGTTGACAAAAATATTTTTTAAATCCATACATATATGATTACAGATATATACATGAAATTAAATATGTACACAGAAACAGATTACACAGTTTATTTAGCTATTTGTCAGTTACTTTTCACTGCTTAAAATGTTTCTATATTTTCCCTCCAACAATAGTTATTCAATTATGCATTGTTAAAAATGTTGATTAAATGTGTTTTAAAACTATTGGTATCATGCACAGTGTTGAGAGCGCCTTGCCACTTGTATTTTCATCGCTTCGCAAATGCCGCGAAGTGAAAGGAAGTGAGCTTGGGGTGTGCCCACGCCAAGAGAGTGAGTGTAAACAACATGGCGAAGAGCCGTTGTAATAAATAGAGTTAAAAAATATACAGTCCACTTCTTTTATTGAGTACGACTCAATTTATTTTAAAAAGAGCTAACGATGGGCCAGAACATGGTCCTAGCTACCCGGAGAAATCGGCAAAAGATATTAGTATGTAGTAATAATTACTATTATTGATAATAGTATTGGGTGTTCAGAGGATTCAAGAAATCATGGTCTCTGGTGAAAGAAGTCCTGGCATTGAGGTGAGAGCAAACTTGTTCCTATGAGTTTTGAGTAAGGAATTAATTTGAATCTCAGTAATTAAGTCACTTTGAGTGTTGAGTAAGGAATTAATTTTGGGTCTGAGTAATTAATTTACCATGAGTTTGTGGGTTGAATCCTAGGAGGACCCACTTTTGGTCGCCAAATTTTTTTGTCGCCAAATTTTGAGCGATAAAGGTTACAATATGGTAACCTTTCCATTTCATCAAAAATTTGATTTTCAAATCACCGAAAAATGGCAACCCTAAAAAAAAGTGCAACATTTTTCGCCTTTTTCCGAAAAACGTCATTTTGACATTTGACTTCGCTGGAGGTTGTTAGAATGTTAGAATGAATGAAGAATGGCGTGTGAAAGGAAATTACTTTAAAGTGATGCTACGATAGGTTTCTTTGTGCTCCTGGTCACATAGGGGAAGAAAGAGACGTTAGAATGGTGTATGTTCGAGGTGTAAAAAAATATGCGTTTGCAAAGCGAAAGGGAACGGTTGACGGCTACGAATGGTGTTACCGCAACCAGTCGAAAGATAATCGCCACGACGTCGTTAGGAGTGTGAGAAAGGGCACTTTGGTTTAGCGAAAGCAAACTTGCTATAACTATTATCTTGCGTTTGACGAGATATTGGTTTGGCAAGAGCATGAATGAGTTCGTGATGAATGACTTGAAAGTTAATAAGAATATGACAAAGTTAATAAGACACACATGTGGCGGCGATCTTACGATCACAGGTTGGTGAATGAGAATTTCATAAATTCCTTACATCCATCGCAAGGGTGTATCCACCAACAGATCATGACGAAATGCAAGCGTAAGGTAAGTGCTTTTTAACATTTTTTAAAATTGATTTCATGTATTTCTTCGATTTTATCTTTGCGAAACGCCCTTTCGTCCTTTTAAAAATGTAAATCATGTTGTACACACTGGTTTTAGAATACTTTTTAAAATGAATTTCATTGCTTCTCCATTTTTTTCCTATTTAATTATGTATTATTTAATTATTTCCTATTTAATTATAATTATGATTAATTTAATGTATTTATTCGATTTCATCTTTGCGAAACGCCCATTTCATCCTCCGCTGACGCATGCGCTTCCCAAGAGTTTTTCGTCATTGACGCCTTTTGAAAACCTTCAATTTGGCGCTTTTTGGCGAAAAATTTTTGGCGCCAAAAACAGCAGTGGGTCCTCCTAGGATTTTACCGAGTATTGTGATTTAATTGAGTAACTTAGTCCCTTGAGTATTGTGACTTAGTCTTTTGAGAATTTTGATTTGAGTATTGTGAGAATAGTTAATTCTATGGGTTTTGCGATTGAATATTGTGATTTAGTCCCTTGAGTATTGTGACTTAGTCTTTTGAGAATTTTGATTTAATTGAGTATTGTGAGAATAGTTAATTCTATGGGTTTTGCGATTGAATATTGTGATTTAGTCCTTTGGTATTGTGATTTAATTGAGTATTTTGTGAATATTTAATTCTTTTGTGTATTGTGGATAGTTAATCCCTTGAGTATTGTGGAATGGTTTATTCTTAAGTATTGTGTGAAAAGTTTATTTGATTACTGTGAATAGTTAATTTCTTTTTGAGTATTGTCAATAATTAATTCTTTGAGTATTGTGGATAGTTAATTTTCTGAGTATTGTGGAAATAGTTTATTCTTGTATATTGTGGAAATAATTTATTCTTGTGTATTGTGTGAATGGTTAACTCTTTGAGAATTGTGAACAGTTAACTTTTTGAATATTGCATGGATATTTAGTTTTTTGAATATTGCATGGATATTTAGTTTTTGAATATGGTGTGTGGATATTTAGTTATTTGAATATTGTGTGTGGATATTTAGTTTTTGGAATATTGTGTGTGGATATTTAGTTTTTGAATATTGTATGTGCATATTTAGTTTTTGTTAATATTGTGCGTGGATATTTAGTCTTTGAATATTGTGTTTGGTACTTAGTTTTTGAATATTATGTGTGGATATTTAGTTATTGAATATTGTGTGTGGAGATTTAGTTATTGAATATTGTGTGTGGAGATTTAGTTATTGAATATTGAGTGCATAGTAATTAATTCCTCGTTGAAGTTAATTTTAGTATCGGTGAGTTTACAGTCGTTTGGGTCTAGTATTATCTTCTTGGGAAAGTCTGTAGAGTTGTTCGAGCAAAATGTCTATAGTTGTAAAAATTAAAGAAGGATGAGCTGAAGCTAGTTGCTGAGGAAATAGGTTTAACTGTGCCAAGGGAGGCAAAAAAGGGTTGAATTAAAAACGGTTAATTGAGGAGAGCGGATGTGTTTAAAGAAGATTATGAGTTCGTGAAAACCGTGATAGAACAGTTATTAGAAGAAACTAAACCCAAGAATCCGAGCATAACAGCGTCAGTTAGAACTAGAACGTCTTAAGTTGGAAAGAGTTAAAGCAGAGTTAGAATTAGCACAACTAGAAATAATGCAAGTAAAAGCGAAACTTCTTTCAACAAAATGTGAAACTGAAACGTCTATTGATGTTTTCATTAAAAGTGTGAGAACACTTACAATTAAAGTGCCGAGTAAATCGGAAGAGTGGGGGTACTTTTTGCGTCTTTAGAGAGAGCTTACAATAACAAAAATGTACCGGAAAGGTTTAAGGCAGAGATTCTATTAAATTTATTAGGAGAGAGAGCTTCGAATATTTTAACTTATATAACCGACAAAGAGCTAAATAATTATGAGGAAATTAAAGCAATTGTTTTAAGAGAGTTTGAACCCACAGCACAAGCAGTGCTAAAAAATTTTAGAAATGCCTGTAGAGAAAACGAAACGCATGTGCAATTCGCTTCGCGTTTAACTACGAATTTCGATTACTATTTAAAACTGAGGAAAGTAACAGATTTTGACACTCTTAAAGAACTCATTATATCAGACAAAATGTTTCAAACATTAGATAGGAAACGGCGGCTCATATTAATATTAGACAATCCGGAGATTGGTTTAGACCGTTACAATTGGGTAAAGAGTGTGATTTATATTTCACTTCGAGTGGTAAGCCCGTAAATGAGACGAGAAAAGATCACAAATATAGCAAACTTAAGCCCTTTAAAACCGCTCCCAAAGTATTTCTCAATGAAGAGAAAATTAAAAATTGTGACTTATGTTTAAGAAAATGAAATTCACCCATTATATGCATGCCCTCAATTTAAGAGACTTTCGGTTCAAGAGCGTTAATGTAGTGAAAAATAAAAATGCGTGTTTTAAAATGCTTGTCACCCGACTGCAGTGTTAAAAGGTGTTCCTTTCGAAATTGTTTTTGTGGTAAGCCTCATAACAAACTAATACATTTCCCGAAAGAGCCAAAGAATGTTTCGTCAGGAGGGGAGAAGAGAAGTTTTCCAGACAACCCCGAAGTCGTAAATAAGTCGCACCCAGGTGGAGAATGCAGCTGGTCCGTTCCTCCTCAAGTAGGGTGTCAAGGTTTCGTTTCTACTAATCGAGTGGAAAATAAAAAGAATGTTATCTTATCCACGGTACTATGCTTGATTATAAGGATAAATATTCGCAATGGCAGAAAGTGAGATGTTTACTTGATGTTGGCTCACAAATAAATTTAATCAGTAATGAATGCTTACAAAGGTTACAACTAAAAGGTGAAAATCAATCAATCCATTTCGTGCATAAATAATACCTCATTGACAGTTAATCGCGGAGTCAAGGCAAGCATTGCGAACGAAAGTAAAAGTTTTAAGAGAAATATCTCGATGTTAGTAGTTCAAAAGATAACTGATCTTATACCAAATAAATTTTTTGATGCGTATGTGCAGATTCCAGAGTCAGTTAGGCTTGCGGATCCAAATTTCAAAATTCCGGGAAAAATAGACATTTTGTTAAGTGCGGAGTATTTTTATGACGTGATAAAACCGGGAAAAATAAATGTAAAAAAAATTCGAACCTGATTTTACAGGATTCAGTCTTTGGATATATATAGTAGGAGGTAGTGTAGAGGATGAACCAAATTTATATTCTTGCGGTTTAATATGTGGGTCCGAAGAACTCAATTCGAATTTGAGGAAATTTTGGGAAATTGAAGAGATAGATAATGAATTACCTAAAAATTTAGAGAATTCTATTTGTGAGGAGCATTATGCCCAGACGCATAAGAGGGATGAGTCTGGAAAAATATATTGTTTCTATTCCCTTTAAAGAGCATTGGTCGTGTTTAGGGAACTCGAAGGATATTGCTCTAAAGAGACTCGAATCGCTGTGGACTCGCTTGTCTAGAGACCAGGATTACCAAAAATTGTACCGTGATTTTTGAAAGAATACGAAGAGTTAGGTCATATGACTGAGATAACGGAGAGTGTAGAACCTGAATATACTTATTATATGCCTCACCATGGTATATACAGGCCTCAAAAAAGAGCACGACAAAATTGCGTACAGTATTTAACGCATCCGCTTTGACTGCTAATGGAAGGTCGTTGAATTCCATTCAATACAACGGCGGAGTCATTCAGGACGACCTTTTTCCTTGTTAGTGAGATTTCGAGCACATTTATGCATTCACGGCAGATATTCGTCAGATGTATCGCATGATTGATGTCGATGTAAGTCAACGGCCACTTCAAAGAATTTTGTGGAAAGGGGACGTTAACGAACCCGTAAAGGTGTACCAACTCAATACTGTCACATATGGGACGGCTAGTGCTCCGTTTCTAGCTATGCGAACTCTAAAACAAATTTCTATTGACGAGGGAGAGAACTTTCCTTTAGCAGCATCAGTCCTGTGTGATGATTTCTACATGGATGATGTTTTGAGTGGAGCAAACTCATTGGAGGTTGCAAAAACCTTGCAACATCAACTCATTGACATTCTACAAACTGCTCAGATGTCCTTGCATAAATGGTGGAAATACATCCGAACTAATCCCAACCACAGAGAAGGAGTATGATTTTGCATCTCCGGAGGAGATTAAAACCTTAGGCATTGCCTGGAAATCTAAAACTGATTGTTTTAATTTTCAAGGTAGAAGTAGAGCAAAAATGCTCATCCTACTAAAAGATCAGTCCTGTCGATTATCGCCCGACTCTTTGACCCTTTAGGATTGTTGGGTCCAGTGATCACCAAGGCAAAAATCTTCATGCAGCAATTAGTGTTGACGGTTCAAATTGGAGCACATGATCTCCGAAGAGGTCTTAATCTCCGTTCAGTCAAAAAATTGGGGGGTTGACAGTCAAAACAGTGAATTGCCCTTTTTAAGTTTAAATTAATTAAAATTTAATTTTAAAGAAAATACAGGAGGCAGCCGGGTGGTTTGCGAGGCGGTCACCCTCCCTCGCATTGACCGCTCCCGGTGCTGCTTCATTTAACTTTAAGTACGGCGAGCGCTTAGTGCACTCGGCCGTGAGATTAGATGGAAAATAAAAAGCCCAGTGGATGGTATTAATGTGAGGAGAATAAATGCTGAGAGTCGAATAAGATCCGAGCCCGGAAGTTACTATTTCATGTTGATGAGATGCCTGTAGAAGACATCAATTCGTGCAGTTCCTTTGGCGTATTTGAGCTGACGACCCAACTCTAAAAGAGATGGGTAGTCAGTGAAGAATTTTTGAGTTCACATTGCATCCATGAAGCCGAAAGTTTCGCCTTCATGGTTGTGGGTGTTATTTCCGTCAGTAGTGGTGGGGGTTTTCGCGGGGGTTTGGGATGTTTCGGGCTCAGAGCTTGCCGAGGAGGGAGCGTCTGATCGTGGTGACATCTGGTGTTCACCTTTAAGTGCATTTGCGAATGAAAGGTTTTCTTTAACGAAAATAGATTTTTGGGTTTGATTGCTTCTTTGACTGGGGTTTCTCATTTTCGAGGGGTTCCTTGGTTTGATCTTGGGGAAATTGGGGCAGCGATATGAGTTAGCCATGTGACCTTTTTGATTGCAATTGATGCAGGTGGGATTTTCTAGTTTGTCGGTTATGGGGCAGTCGCCCGTTCTATGAGCTTCGCCGCACTTAAGGCAGCGGGTTTTAATGTGGCAGTTTGCTGAGGAATGGTGAAAGAGGTTGCAGTTATAGCACTGCACTGCTCCTGGTCTGCGGTTATATGTATCAACTTTGATTGTGAGGTAGCAACAAGTCTCAAGCTTGAAGATGTCTGGGGAATCCGGGGATTTTTCGATTTCCACCATAAAAATGGGGAGTTTCATTTTTGATTTTGATTTATTAAATTGTGCGACTTTAATGACTTTAAAGCCGCGGGATGTTAGGTCTTGTCGGATTTCTTCAATGTCGGTGTTTATTGGCAAGCCTTTTATGACTACTTTTTGTGGTTTATTCAAAACCGGGTTTAGTGCAAAATATTGTTCGCCTTTTTCGGTGAGGAGAGTGGTGATAGCACGGTGGTCGTCAATTGAGGCCGCGAAAATTTTGAAAAATTTCCCAGACAGCTTCTCGACTTTGACTTGGGGTATTTCCCTTGAAATTTCCCTGAAGTAGGAGGTTATAGTTTTCTGTGAATTTTAGGTTGATAGGGGGGATGTTCGGTTTGGTAACTGCCATCGCTGCAATTTCCTTCTCTGGCAAGGTACTAGGTCCGGCAAGGGGTTCAAATTTGTTACTGGTAGCGACTGGCACCGTGGCGCCGATAGAGTAGTTCTGAAGCATTTTGCTTTTAACATGCTTAGTGGGGGAGGAGAAACCGTCAGGGCGGGCTTTTTTCAGCTTATGGGGATCTTCGGTTTGCTTAGTAGTTTTAGCCTTTTCAGTTATTTTATTTTTATCGGTTTTTAAGGTTTTATCAATTGACTTTGGTTTTTCTTTAATTTTACTTTTTACAAGGGGTTTCTGCTCGCCATTGCTAGCGAGGTCGGAAGGTATAAGAGGGATTTCATTAGAGTAGAAATCGTTAATGAGATTTTCAATAGATTTACTTTTCAGGAGAAGTTACGGCGGCGTGAAACTGGCAACTGGGGACAGGGCAAACACTGAATGATGCCAACCACCCTTTTGCGCTCCAAGAGCTCCCCTTCATTTTTTGCAGGTTCGCTGTGAGTTTGTCTATCTGCTCCTTGGGTTGGAGGACTTCTCCGGTCTGGGCTAGCCAAGGTTGTATTGATAGCGGACGGATCCGCCTTGGAGGAGAACATCCTGTCGTAGTTCTCTCATTCTCGCACAGATGTCCGCGTCGGTGAGGGGCGGATCGGTGTCCATGGTAAGGTTCTGAGCGATAAGCGGCGGAAGTTCCGTTATCGAGTTCATAGTTGCATCGTCTCGCTTAGCTGAACGTAATAGTCCAAAATAAGGAATTCTTCTAGAAGTTGAATTTGAGTGAAAGGCTTCCCGAGAAAGAAGCTAGTGAGTGGAAGGAATTTGTGAGATCGCTAGTGGCTTTAAATGGCATCAACATTGAAAGGTGCATAGTAATTCCAAACGCTGAAGTAATTGAGCTTCATGGCTTCTGTGACGCATCAGAAAGGGCATATGGTGCGGCAATTTACGCTAGATCGATCAACCCAGATGGAGAAATAAAAGTAAAGCTTGTTGCGAGTAAATCTCGAGTGTCGCCAGTTAAGCAGGTAACCATGCCTCGCTTAGAATTATGTAGTGCAGTTCTACTCGCAAAATTGATGCATAAAGTGAAACGAGCATTAAGAATGGATATTACCTCAGTCTTTGGACCGATTCCACAATAGTGCTATCGTGGATGAAAACGAGTCCCGAAACTTAAAGACGTTTGTAGCCAATCGAGTGGTTATTATCCAAGAATTGACAGAATTGAATAAATGGCATCATGTTCCTTCGAACAAAATCCTGCTGATATCATTTCAAGAGGACTTTGATCCAGAGAAAATTCAACGAAGTGAATTGTGGTGGTTTGGGCCTGCTTTCCTCGAAGTGTCTTCAGTGAACTTCCCTCGATACGTCGATGAGATCCATAACTGTGAACATACCAACGAGAGTTAAAGGATAATCAAAAAGTCGATGTGTTCTTAGTGCAAAATAGAGAGATTCTTCCAATCATTGATAAGTGTTCTTCGTTTTTGAAACTACAGAGAATTCTTGCATGGTGTGTGCGTTTCAAGGAGAATGCGAGAAATCCACTACAGCTAACAACTGGCAGTTTAACTGTAGCTGAATTGTCTACAGCCTTATTTTCTTAGTACGAAATGTACAATCTGTATCTTTGCAAAGGATATTTGTGCCTTGAAAGGAGACAACCATTACCAGTTTCCAGTAATTTATTAACTTTGTCTCCCTTTTTAGACGAGAGGAAAATACTGTGTGTGGGTGGAAGACTGAGACATTCCAATCTACCTGCACAACAAAAACATCCTATTCTAATCCCTAACAACCACTCTATTTGTGATTTAATAATTAAACATTATCATGTTCTTTATTTGCATACAGGTACTGAGGCTACCTTGGCAAACATAAGAACCAGATTTTGATTGTAAATGGCAGATCCAAGGTCAAAGGCATAATTAAGCAATGCATCCAATGTCTTAAGATAAGTGCAAAAGGTAAAAACCAAAGGATGGCCGATTTACCTAATGCCAGAGTAAGCATTGCTAGAGTGTTTAGCAAGGTAGGATTGGATTTCTGTGGTCCTTTCCATATAAAATTAATTTCAGGTAGAGCGAAAAAAATGTATAAATGTTATATTTGTATTTTTGTATGTTTTGTTGTTAAAGCCATTCATTTAGAAATTGTGAGTAACTTAAGTACTGAAGCATTTATTGGTTCATTAAAAAGATTTATCTCTCGTAGAGGTAGACCAAGCGATATTTTTAGTGATAATGGAACTAACTTTGTAGGGGCCAACAATGAGTTTCGTAAAAATTTTAAAGGGGCTGTTTAAAAGGAAAGTTCGGAAAATTTGAGGATTTTCTTGCTTCTGAGAGTATTCAATGGCATTTTAATCCTCCTGCCGCTCCTCATTTTGGAGGCTTGTGGGAAGCTGGAGTTAAATCTTTAAAGAGTCACCTTAAAAGGGTTGTGGGAAATAATATATATATATTCTTACTCATGAAGAATTTTTTACACTTGTCACACAAGTGGAGGCCGTTTTAAATTCACGACCTCTGTGCTCTCTCTGAAGATCCCAATGATGATTTAGCTCTAACTCCAGCTCATTTTTTAACTGGCTCACCATTGACCTCCTTGCCGGATCCAGATTTTAAAGGAATTCCTATGAATAGGCTCCGCAGATGGGAATTAGTCCAAAGAATGACTCAAACATTTTGGAGTCGATGGACTTCCGATTATTTAAATCGTCTTCAATCGAGACCTAAATGGTATAAAGGCAACCAAAAATTTAAGGTTAATGAAGTGATTTTGGTTAAAGGTGAAAATAATTCAAATTTACTTAACTGGAATCTAGCTAAAATAATAGAAGTTCATCCAGGCACCGATGACGTAACTAGAGTAGTAACGTTAAAAACGGGTAAAGGTGTATATAAACGACCTGTTAATAAACTTGTTAAATTGCCTTTTAATTGTAACTGATTCTTTAACCGTATCTTGATCTTTATTGTATAAGTGTGTGTAGAAATGTATTGTACTATGTTTTTTTTGTAGAAAAACTGTATCATGTATTTGTAATTGTTTTATTGTTTGTTGAAAATTCTCTTAAAATTTGTCAAGGCGGGCGGTATGTTGAGAGCGCCTTGCCACTTGTATTTTCATCGCTTCGCAAATGCCGCGAAGTGAAAGGAAGTGAGCTTGGGGTGTGCCCACGCCAAGAGAGTGAGTGTAAACAACATGGCGAAGAGCCGTTGTAATAAATAGAGTTAAAAAATATACAGTCCACTTCTTTTACTGAGTACGACTCAATTTATTTTAAAAAGAGCTAACGATGGGCCAGAACACACAGTAATAAGCAAAAATCTTTCACTCTCTTCAATAACAACATTAAAAATTACCAAAAAATAAAGTTCCCATTTAATAACAATATTAACAGGTTATCGTAAAATAAGTTAAAAATATATGTTTTAGATAAATTGTACATATATTAAAGCATAGATGTATACCTAAAATAAATGTATATGTAGAGAGAAAATATAATACACTCATATATAAAAATGTAATTCATTTAGCTAATAAAGTAGGTATTTTTTTCAAAGCAAAAAAAAAAAAAAAAAAAAAGGACAAACAAATTTAAAAACAGTAGCTTTATTGGTATCAAATACAATCACAACATTAAGAATTAATAAATAAATTTCAAATATATTTTTAGACAAAAATCTATACTATATAATTATAGATATATACAGGAAAAAAAATAAATAAATATACGTAAAAATAGATTATACAATTTATTTAACTGTTGTCACAGTTACTTTTCTTTTCTTTAAATCTTTGGTACTTTTTCTTCCAAAAGCAGTTATACATTGTTGCAAATGTGAATTAAATATGTTATAAAACTTTTATTGGTACCATGTAAGGTACATGCATAAATTCATTTGAATTTATCAAGCTAATCGATATTTCTAAGGCAATTTGACATTGATTATTTTGTTTAAGGAACATATTTTCATAATCATTAGAAAGAAGTTTCTGAACTATTTTATAGTTGTAGAGCACTGCTGTAACAACAGCTGGAGAAGGGCACAATAAACTTCCTCTGTCTAAGTTACGTATTAAATCATAGTTAGAATTTAGTTCAAAAAATTTATTAAGAACAAGTGATTTGGAACAAAAGTCTCATTTTTAATTTTTTAAGTGCTGCTCTAGCACAAACACTAGCTAAATATGTTAAAACAGGTAGATACGGCTGAGCATCATGAAAATCTTTTTCAGATAGTGCAATCTTAAAATTATGCAATACTGATGACTAAAGGATTTTCATTACACGAATCTCTCTCTCTCTCTTCCAAATGAATGTCTTAAGTTAAGCAGACCATATGTGTTTGAAACCAAAGTTAGAGGTAAAAAATTTTGCATTCTTAGTTTAGCTTCTACTTCATAAAGCTACCGAGTTAATATTAAATATTGAGAACCTGAAAGTGTTCTATATTTCCCAAAACGACTTTTTAACGCATCTATTTGGATTTTTCCGGGAAGAAAATACTGAAATTTTAATTCGTTAATGCAATATTTTGACATTTCAAGTAAAGCGTATGTGGTATGAATAAAAGCAAGATATGTTTCTTTAGTGAAGGTGCCAGTAGTACAATTTTTTCCCTTCCACGAGTCTAACCATGACAAAATTTTACGCAAGAATTCACATGTTACGTTGTCTGGAGATAAAGTAATCGGTTGCTGATAAGGTCAAGCAAATGTTGTCCCTTTAAAGGTGTTTTAACATTAACTATTTTCCACCATGTACAAATTAAAGAAATAAAAATTGATGTTGCTTCATAACGAATTAGTTTATGTTGCTCAACTAATAGTTGAAGCCCCTGAATAACAAAATTATTAAATATCTTAAGCACAAGTTTAACATTTTGTTTTTCAAGATTTGTAGGACATAAAGCTTTCAAAGTTAAACCATATGCAAACTTTACTAAATTATTACTTTCTATGTCATATAGTTGTTTAAGTGTAGGGAAATTTGCTTCTATTAATGGAAACTTATTATGATCTTCAAAATCTGGAAAATAAAAACATTGACCTGCATTTTTTGATTAATCCAATTGTTACGAATGCATTTAAAAATGTGCACTGAATCAATAACAAAAAATAAAGGATTGGAAGAATCAGAAGGATGTGGATATACAATGCTCAATTTGGGAGGATGAAAAGTTTGACATTGCTTTTCGATTTATAGAATTATTGTCAGAAACTACACCTATAACTTTGAATCCGACACCATCAAGTTCTACGATAGTTTTTTTTTAACAGCAAACAATTTTTCTCCATCGATTTTTTTCATTTGCATTGCAGCGACCTTAAAGCTCAACATAACGACTCCAAAACTGAACTGAATTGATCTGTTATTCTTGTAGCGTGCCTGATTCACCATGTGTTGTAGTTTTTAGAAGTTTACCTCTTAATTGCTCATTTAATCTTTAAAGTTAATAAATGTTTATTGTTATTTAATTCAACCGTGTTGTAGTGAAGAATGCCTAACCACGCAACGCGGCAGTGGTGACCCCTTTTGGACTTAAAAACACGTAAGCTATTCTGTTCTACTGGCGAATGCAATACAAATTCTTCTACTACGGATGATCAGTACGTAGCGAAAGATTTTTTTTTCTCCTTCTCCTCAAGGCCACTTGAAGCATCTGCTCGGAGATTCGTTCGTTTCACTTCCTGCTTATTCAACAATATGACTAGTGAAACCGTTGAAGTCGCTCGTATTGCGTTGCGGCTGCCGCCATTTTGGAAATCCAACGTTCGTCTATGGATTGCGCAATGCGACCATGCATTCACATTCAATGGTATCTCCAGTGATGATACTAAGTATTCTGCTTTGGTTGCAAACCTGGATGCTGAAACTCTCTCCTACGTGTCGGACATTGTATTAAGCCCTCCGAACAGTGACAAATATCACACTCTCTCACAGCGGCTCATCACCCAATTTAGCGACTCGAGACTCAAAAATTAAGAAACTGCTTTTACTGACCTTCAGATAGGAGATGAGAAGCCCAGCCACCTGTTGCGAAAATGAAAGAGCTGTCTAATGGCCAACTCCAGGATGACTTTCTGCAAAGTTTGTGGCTTCAAAGAATGCCACCACATATCCAGACTGTTTTGTCTGCATCTTCAGAGCCTTTGGATAAACTGGCTATCATCGCTGATAAGGTTTCTGAGGTTGTTGGTTCATCCTCAACTATCTGTGCTGCCACAACTGTTCCTCCACCATCCCAGTCATCTTCATGCAGTGTTCAGCCAACCATGGACTTCTCTCGTCAGGCAGATCCAAGAGCTGTCTCTACAAGTTTCTGAACTGACAAGAGAGCGCAATTCCTCTCGCCACCAACGATATAGTTCTGACCGCCGGAGATCACATTCACGCTCTAGGAGTGTCAATAGAGGAAGTGGCATCTGCTACTATCATCGCCGTTATAAAGAGCAGGCCCGCAAGTGTGTTTCCCCTTGTGCATTTGTGCAAAAAAAACGAGTAAGCTCTGTCATAGCTGGAATGGCAGAGCCCTCGCAACATACCAGCCGGTTATTTTTATTAGACCGCAAGTCTGGCCAGAAATTCCTCATAGACTCTGGAAGTGAAATCTGTGTCATCCCACCTTTTCCAACTATGAATAAATCACCTCAGTCTAACTTCTCCTTATTTGCTGCTAATAATACCAAAATTCCAGCCTATGGTATGGTCCGTAAAGAACTGAACCTGGGTCTGAGGCGACCTTTTATCTGACTTTCATAATTGCTGATGTATCATCTCCTATAATTGGTGCTGATTTTCTAAAGCACTTCAACCTTTTCATCGACCTTAAGAAAAAAAGGTTGGTGGATGTGGAAACTTCTTTTTTCACTTCTTGTGTTTTTTCAAATATTATACAGCCCTCAATCCTCACTGTAGATGCAAACATTAGTTTTAAAAACATCTTATCGGAATATCCAGACCTCAGCAACCCTTCTTTAATTTCCAAATCAGCATCACATGGCACAGTCCACCATATTATTACTACTGGCCCACCAGTCACTGCCTAGGGTGTAGCCTAGAAGGCTACACCCTAAACTGTATGATGCAGTGAAGGTAGAATTTGAATTTCTTCTTGCTCAAGGCATTATTAGACCTTCCAAAAGTCCCTGGAGTTCTCCTCTTCATGTTGTGCCCAAATCTGACTCAACAGTTAGACCTGTTGGGGATTACAGGCAGCTGAATTCTGTTACTGAGTTCAACAGCTACCCCATGCCTTATTTGAATGACTTTGCTCATGCACTACATGGCAAGAAGATATTTTCCAAAATAGACATTTTTAAGGCATTCCACCAAATCCCTATAGCTGAGTGTGATATTCCTAAGACGGCTGTAACAACTCCATGGGGTCTTTACGAATATACCCATTTGTGTTTTGGCCTTGTGAATGCACCACAAACCTATATGCGATTCATGCATGAAGTACTTCCTTTTTGTTTTGTCTACTTGGATGATATTTTGTGTTACTCAGAAAATGCTGAGGAGCATCGTTCTCACTTAAGAACTATATTCCAAAGACTGAGCTCATATGGTTTAAAACTAAATATCTCTAAATGTGTATTTGGTGTGACTGAACTCATTTTCCTTGGCCACCTTATCACTCCTGATGGCATTAAGCCATTGCCTGACAAAGTTCAAGCAGTTCTTGATTACAAAACAACCAGAGACTGTTGGCTCTCTGAGAAAATTTTTAGGACTGTTAAATTTTTATAGACGTTTCTTGCCCAAAGCAGCTGAACAACAGTATCTTTTAAGTGAATTTTTAAAAGGTTCTAAAGGTAAGAAGGACTCAAAGCCTTTAAACTGGTCTTCTGAGGCAATTACAGCATTTCAGAGGTGTAAACAAGCTCTTGCTGATGCTGCACTTCTTGCTCATCCTTCACCTTCTGTCCCGCTTGTTCTTCATGTGGACGCCTCTGATTATGCCATAGGAGGTGCACTTCACCAAGTTGTGGACTCTGAGCTACACCCATTGGCTTTCTTTTCCAGAAAACTTACTTCATCTGAAAAGTCTTTACAGTGCCTACGACCGTGAACTCCTTGGTATCTACTCGGCTATCCGACACTTTCGGTATATGCTGGAAGCTAGAGATTTCACAGTGTTTACTGACCACAAGCCCCTCACTTATGCTTTTAGGCAAAAAAGTGACAAGTGTTCTCCACGGCAGATCCGTCAGCTGGATTTCATCTCTCAGTTCACCACAAGTATTGTACACATTCCAGGATCTGACAATATTGCTGCTGATGTTCTCTCTCGTGTTTCTGCAATCACCTTCCCAAGTCAAATTGACTATGACTGTATTGCTGAGACACAACAGACTGATCAGGAGCTTCACACCCTAATAGCATCTGGAACTTCCTTGGAACTCAAAAAGGTAACTTTTCCCAATTCGTCTACTGAAATTATGTGTGATCTATCAACGGGCACAGCCAGACCCTACATCCCAAAACAGCATCGCCAAGATGTTTTCTCTGCTATGCATAAGTTATCCCATCCTGGCATACGTCGATCAGTGCATTTGATGAAGCAGCGTTTTGTTTGGCCATCAATCTCATCAGATGTAGCTAGTGGGCAAGACACTGCCTAGCTTGCCAAAAATCCAAAATTCATCGTCATACTAGATCACCTCTTTCATCATTTCAAGAACCTTCCCAACGTTTTGATCATGTTCATCTGGATCTCATTGGACCTCTACCTCCATCAAATGGCCACACCTATTGCCTGACAATGATTGACCGTTTTTCGAAATGGCCAGAGGCCCAACCTCTCAAAGACATAACTGCTGAGACTGTGGCTGAGGCCTTCTTTTCCTCTTGGGTGTCTCGCTTTGGAACTCCTGCAATTCTCACAACCGACAGGGGCAGGCAGTTTGAGTCCTCGCTCTTCAAAGCTCTTAGCAAACTACTTGGTGTTCAGAAGTGTCGTACAACTGGATACCACCTTCAAGCTAATGGGATGATCGAAGAATTGCACCGCCCATTGAAAAGTGCAATCAAGTGCCATGCTACTGAGCGTTGGACAGAAGTACGCCCTATCATCTTACTTGGTCTACGAGCTTCTCTTAAAGAAGATACTCTGTGTACCCCAGCTGAATTAGTTTTGGGGACCACTATTCGACTGCCAGGGGAGATGTTTGACTCTTCCAAGCCAGACGATGATGTTGTGAATTTTGTTTCGAAACTTAAGTCTCACATGCAATCACTTCACCCTAAACTACCAAAACACCATGGCAAACGTCCAGTTTTTATCCATCCAGGACTGTTGGAATCAACTCATGTTTTTCTTCCCCGAGACATGTTACGTCGTCCACTTCAACAACCCCATGATGGCCCTTTCCAAGTCTTACAACGGAAGGATAAAGTGTTTTTCCTTGACATCAATGGTAAACGGGTATCTGTATCTATTGATAGATGCAAACCTGCCTTCTTTCTTAACACTGAGGACTTGCAACTACCTCAAACCAAGAATGAAACACCTGCTACTGTGGAACCTAATGCAACAGCTTCAACACCTGCTACTGTGGAATCTGATCCAACAGCTTCAACGCCTACCCAGCCATCTACACGTTCTGGTCGCAAAGTTCATCTTCCAACTAGGTATCGTTAACACTGGAAGGGGAGTATGCAGCGACCTTACAGCTCAACATAACGACTCCAAAACTGAACTGAATTGATCTGTTATTCTTGTAGCGTGCCTGATTCACCATGTGTTGTAGTTTTTAGAAGTTTACCTTCTTAATTGCTCATTTAATCTTTAAAGTTAATAAATGTTTATTGTTATTTAATTCAACCGTGTTGTAGTGAAGAATGCCTAACCACGCAACGCGGCAGCATTATATGAACTATTTCTTCAAGAGGAGAAAGAAGACTTTGAATCATGAACACATATGCTGAAGTAGCAGCTTGTTCACCGTTATATGCCATCTCTAGAATATTACCCCCTTTGGTGTATCTTCGTATTGCATCATCCGAAAAGTGTAATTCACAAACCTATAAAATTAAATATATATATATTGTTTTGCATCAACAAAAAATATTTGTTAGAATTAACAGAAATTTCTCTGATAATTTGATTTTTTTAAAATGAAGTTAACGAATTGTGAGGTTAACGCTGAGTCATATTTATCTGTTTTCAGCTTACTTTTACAGCTTTATTTTTTCTTACTTTTAAAGTCATCATAATAGTTCAAAAATCAGCTAGTTTTTTGTTGTTGTTGTTGTGAATATGTTTTGCATTTTGTATCTCACATCATTTTAATATACAATAAATGGTTGCTTATGTCCATATTTACATTGACTACGAGCTGTATATCATAATGGGCTTTCTTTGCTAACAAACTATTAATACTTTGGGTACTTTCGTTGATTCTACGAAAAGGTATTTGGTAAATGACACAAAAATAAAGCAGCAATAGCAAAAACACTAGACAGTTTTTGTCTCAATAACAATGCTTGTTTGGGCTCATTTTTAAAAACATAAATTTTATTAGGGCTACAAAATATTTATTTCATAAACAAAACACCTTTATCATTATAGATAAAAATGAATTGCTAATGTTTAAGAAACTCACATGAAGAAAAAGAAATGAGTACATTTTCAAAGGTCTTATCGAACAACCTATTAAAGTTATTTGTAGACTTTTTAAAATAAAGATATTATTACAATTTCCATAAATAGAATAAAATTAAAAACTTTACCTTCGAATACCTTGATTGAGCAAAATCTTTTCTTGAAATGGCTTGTATCCATTTTTTTCGAAGAAAGTCCTCTTTTGGGAATCCAAACATTTACTTTCGCAATATCTTTATAATTGCTATTGCAATTCTGTAGAACTAAGTGTTATGATCTTATCCAAAATCGTAACAAATAAATTGAAAATCTGCAATAAAAATGTAGAAAGCTACGAACTGTTCAGGAGCAACAATCAAAATTGCGTAGGCGAGTAAACTGAACTTCAAATCAGGCGGGATTTCTATACCTACTATATGTGACGTCACAAGTCTCTTTCATTTCAGTAGCCAGCCTTGTATCTAGGAGGTGTTGGTCTGAGGCGACCTTTTATCTGGACTTTCATAATTGCTGATGTATCATCTCCTATAATTGGTGCTGATTTTCTAAAGCACTTCAACCTTTTAATTGACCTTAAGAAAAAAAGGTTGGTGGATGTGGAAACTTCTCTTTTCACTCCTTGTGTTTTTTCAAATATTGTACAGCCCTCAATCCTCACTGTAGATGCAAACATTAGTTTTAAAAACATCTTATCGGAATATCCAGACCTCAGCAACCCTTCTTTAATTTCCAAATCAGCATCACATGGCACAGTCCACCATATTATTACTACTGGCCCACCAGTCACTGCCAGGCCTAGAAGACTACACCCTAAACTGTATGATGCAGTGAAGGTAGAATCTGAATTTCTTCTTGCTCAAGGCATTATTATACCTTCCAAAAGTCCCTGAAGTTCTCCTCTTCATGTTGTGCCCAAATCTGACTCTACAGTTAGACCTGTTGGGGATTACAGGCAGCTGAATTCTGTTACTGAGTTCGACAGCTACCCCATGCCTTATTTGAATGACTTTGCTCATGCACTACATGGCAAGAGGATATTTTCCAAAATAGACATTTTTAAGGAATACCACCAAATCCCTATAGCTGAGTGTGATATTCCTAAGACAGCTGTAACAACTCCATGGGGTCTTTACGAATATACCCATTTGTGTTTTGGCTTTGTGAATGCACCACAAACCTTTATGCGATTCATGCATGATGTACTAAGAGGACTTCCTTTTTGTTTTGTCTACTTGGATGATATTTTGTGTTACTTAGAAAATACTGAGAAGCATCGTTCTCACTTAAGAACTATATTCGAAAGACTGAGCTCATTTGGTTTAAAACTAAATATCTCTAAATGTGTATTTGGTGTGACTGAACTCATTTTCCTTGGCCACCTTATCACTCCTGATGGCATTAAGCCATTGCCTGACAAAGTTCAAGCAGTTCTTGATTACAAGCAACCCAGAGACTGTTGGCTCTCTGAGAAAATTTTTAGGACTGTTAAATTTTTATAGACGTTTCTTGCCCAAAGCAGCTGTACAACAGTATCTTTTAAGTGAATTTTTAAAAGGTTCTAAAGGTAAGAAGGACTCAAAGCCTTTAAACTGGTCTTCTGAGGCAATTACAGCATTTTAGAGGTGTAAACAAGCTCTTGCTGATGCTGCACTTCTTGCTCATCCTTCACCTTCTGCCCCGCTTGCTCTTCATGTGGACGCCTCTGATTATGCCATAGGAGGTGCACTTCACCAAGTTGTGGACTCTGAGCTACAGCTATTGGCTTGGCGCACCTTTTCCAGAAAACTTACTTCATCTGAAAAGTCTTACAGTGCCTACGACCGTGAACTCCTTGCTATCTACTCGGCTATCCGACACTTTCGATATATTCTGGAAGCTAGAGATTTCACAGTGTTTACAGACCACAAGCCCCTCACTTATGCTTTTAGGCAAAAAAGTGACAAGTGTTCTCCACGGCAGATCCGTCAGCTGGATTTCATCTCTCAGTTCACCACAAATATTGTACACATTCCAGGATCTGACAATATTGCTGCTGATGTTCTCTCTCGTGTTTCTGCAATCACCTTCCCAATTCAAATTGACTATGACTGTATTGCTGAGACACAACAGACTGATCAGGAGCTTCACACCCTATTAGCATCTGGAACTTCCTTGGAACTCAAAAAAGGTAACTTTTCCAATTCGTCTACTGAAATTATGTGTGATCTATCAACGGGCACAGCCAGACCCGACATCCCAAAACAGCATCGCCAAGATAAGTTTCTCTGCTATGCATAATTTATCTCATCCTGGCATACGTCGATCAGTGCATTTCATGAAGCAGCGTTTTGTTTGGCCATCAATCTCATCAGATGTAGCTAAGTGGGCAAGACACTGCCTAGCTTGCCAAAAATCCAAAATTCATCGTCATACTAGATCACCTTTCATCATTTCATGAACCTTCCCAACGTTTTGATCATGTTCATCTGGATCTCATTGGACCTCTACCTCCCTTCAAATGGCTACACCTATTGCCTGACAATGATTGGGACCGTTTTCGAAATGGCCAGAGGCCCAACCTCTCAAAGACATAACTGCTGAGGCTGTGGCTGAGCCTTCTTTTTTCCTCTTGGGTGTCTCGCTTTGGAACTCCTGCAATTCTCACAACCGACAGGGGCAGGCAGTTTGAGTCCTCGCTCTTCAAAGCTCTTAGCAAACTACTTGGTGTTCAGAAGTGTCGTACAACTGGATACCACCCTCAAGCTAATGGGATGATCGAAGAATTGCACCGCCCATTGAAAAGTGCAATCAAATGCCATGCTACTGAGCGTTGGACAGAAGTACTCCCTATCATCTTACTTGGTCTACGAGCTTCTCTTAAAGAAGATACTCTGTGTACCCCAGCTGAATTAGTTTTTGGACCAATTATTCGACTGCCAGGGAGATGTTTGACTCTTCCAAGCCAGACGATGATGTTGTGAATTTTGTTTCGAAACTTAAGTCTCACATGCAATCACTTCACCTAAACCACCAAAACACCATGGTAAACGTCCAGTTTTTATCCATCCAGAACTGTTGGAAGCAAACACATGTTTTTCTTCGTCGAGACATGTTACGTCGTCCACTTCAACAACCCTATGATGGCCCTTTCAAAGTCTTACAAAGGAAGGATAAAGTGTTTTCCTTGACATCAATGGTAAACGGGTATCTGTATCTATTGATAGATGCAAACCTGCCTTCTTTCTTAACACTGAGGACTTGCAACTACCTCAAACCAAGAATGAAACACCTGCTACTGTGGAACCTAATGTAACAGCTTCAAC
>BMAU01004516.1:0-30981 GCA_019973935.1 Trichonephila clavipes
GCTCGACTTAAATACCTTATATATTTTGCATATCCTGTTCATCTTTTTGGAGTTGATTGGAAATAAACGCGAATTTATGTTCCCCAAAAAGACGCCTAAGAAGATTAGTGGAAAGGTTCCGTACAGATTCGTCACAAGATGAACCGATATTGATACCGAACGACGAAAATCGGAAATAGAAATAGGATCAAAGGTTTGCCAATCATAATATGACGCTGATATTTCTGTGTTCACATTGAGTAACATAAGTCACAATCAAGAAGAAGAGATTGAAATTAGTTCTTCGCCTGTGAGCAGAGATGCCAGAGACGTAGATAAACAAGCATTTTTCAGTTTTGACCTGGGATTGTGTACGTTTCCCATGATGTATGCTCATCGGACATGATATAGTTTAAAGCGGTCCCACACATCCCAGTGTTCAATATTGTCCTAAAGAAGATGATCATAGACACTTTTCGAATCTTCATTTCTTAAGAAAACTAAATAATGATGAAACTCACACACAACGTAATCGCTGGTTGGTTTATTAAAGCTCTAAAAACAAAGTTTTCTGTTTTCCATGCAGATTATTTGGCAATTCACAAACACTTAACTGGTACAGGAAGGGTGCTGTGTGATTGGAAACATTTAAGTATAGTATTTTACACAGACTTGAGGATACCAAAGGACATATAGCCTATATGTTCCAATGGATAACATTAGAGAAAGGAGTAAATCACGGGAAAACATAAGAACGAGAAAACGAAATGTGAATTTTTGAATCACAAAAGTATTGGTACAGTTTGTTTGAGAGATTAATTGACATGATAAATTTCTTAGCCTATCATAATCTGGCATTTAGAGGTCACAGAGAATCTCTCAAAACAGACGAAGACACAAAAAATTCTGGAAACACACACACACACACACTTCATATAAAGACTTATTTGAATTGATATCTAAATATGATTCTACGTAACGCGAACACATAATTACATTGATAATTGTCAATAATTAATTCTTAGGCTTAACTTCTATTAAGAAAATAGTCAAGCTTACCTCACTTCACATCGGGCAGAGAGCAGTCATGAGATCTGCCTAGAATTCAAAATAGTAACAAGTTCAGGTAAAAATTCCAAGAAGTAAAAACCACACTTAAAGTAACGAGCGAGCCGACCACAGTTGATAGATAGAAGCTTTATTTACTTACTACAAAAAAATGGCATTTCTCGTGGCTTCTCGCGAGACAAACTGCGTTGTCACAAAACTGCAACTAATCACTACAAAATAATAATTTCAGACAAATTGCGAAGGCTCGGAACGAGGATTCGCGACACACTCCCACCTTTGAGTTCCCTTAACTGGTATTGGAACTCAAACTCGGTCCTTCAGTGTCTCTTTTATTTGCTCTGGCAAATCAGATATATCAGTTCCACTGACTTCCAGAGGATATAGTCTCTGAATTGGTCGTAAGAAGGATCCACTACTTGTTGACACTTCTACTCTAACTCTTCCGTCTCTCCCTGGATAATTTTAATCACTTTAGCAAGAGGCCAGTAAATTCTTTTCGAGTTAGTATCTCCTATTAGTACAATATCTCCTTCCTTGATAACGTCCTCCTTCCGAGATTTAGAAAAACTCTTCAACTGGCCTAGATATTCCAGACGAAAGCGTTTCCTCAATTCTTGTCTTATCCTCTGACGATAAAGAAATCTACGATTCATTCTCTGCGAATCGATAAGATCTAAATCCGGGACTACATTCTCTTTTATTTCTTGTAAGAACATTGCTGGTGTGAGAGCAACAAGGTCCTCCTGATCTTCTGACAAATAAGTCAATGGTCTAGAATGGATCACGGTTTCAGAGTCGCATACTACAGTATAAAGTTCTTCGTAAGTTAGGCAAGCTTTTCCTAGAACTCTTCTGAGAATAATTTTTAGCATTCCTATAAGCCGTTCCCAACCCCCCACCAAGGTGAGGAAGGTGGGTTCAATTTCCAATTAATCTGCTTTAAGCTCCCATAATCTTTCACTTTCTTCCAATCGATGTTCTTAAGTTCATTAGATGTTCCAACCAAATTCTTTCCATTATCTGAATAAATAGTGAAAGGACGACCTCTACGTGAAATAAATCTTCTGAGAGCGAGTATGAAGCTCTCGGTAGACAAAGAGGTAACGAGTTCCATATGTACTGCGCGAAAAACTGCGCAAGTGAACAGCACAATCCAGGATTTTGTCCGATCTCTTAGAAAAAGTGGTCCGCATAGGTCCACGCCAGTTATTTCAAAAATCTGTGTTTCTCTAACTCTATCCTCAGGTAGTGATGGACTAAGTGTTGTGAGAGGTCTAACAGTGAATCTTTTGCAGATGATGCATTCACTCAACACTCTCCTGACAGTTTTTCTGCTTTTTAAAATCCAATAATTTTCACGCAACGCAGACATCACTGTTTGTACTCCAGCATGTAAAAGTTCTATGTGCTTTTGTATAATCAACTTCGTCACAATAGGATGTCGGGAAGGAAGAACTATAGGATAGCGTATGGATTCAACGTCTTTTCTCATTATTATCTTCGATTTTATTCTGATTATTCCATCCGAATCTACTAGAGTTTGCATTTGTGATACTAAGGATTTAGTATCGTTTGAAAAGCTTTGTTTTTGTACTATTTTCAATACTTTTCTTTCAGCTGCATCCGTTTCTTGAGTGATTGATTCTCCAAAGTCTCTGTCATTCCTTTGTTTTCTAAGATTATGGTAAAATCGATAAATCCATGCTGTGACTCTTATTATCTTCTTAAACGATGAAATTTCAGAAAGATAATCCATTTCTTTTGGTTCATGATTGATTGTAGAAGCAACAGTTCTCTTTCTTTCCGAATCAATTGTTGCACGATCCGGGCATGCTTCAGATAATGGCCATTCTTCACGAGGTTTGTTCAGCCAAATTGGACCCTCCCACCATAACGATGCAATAATTTCTACTACACCACATCCTCTAGAAGGGAGGTCAGCTGGATTCAGAATTCCTGGAATATGTTTCCAATCTTCGGGGTTGGTCAATCGACGTATTTCTTGTACCCTGTTGTTCACAAAGGTGCCCCAATTTTCTTTGCGCTTTGTCCAATAAAGAGCATTTACAGAGTCCGACCAGCAATAAATAGGTACATTCTCCAGTCCTAAATCAATCTTCGTAGTATTTATGAGTCTATAGATCCAATAGTACATGCAAGAAGCTCTAATCTTGGTATAGTGATTGGTTTTATTGAGGCAACTCTAGCACGGGCTTGTACAAGTTGACATGTTATTGCTCCACCAACTTCAGTTCTTAAAAATACACAACTCGCGTAGGCGGCCTTACTTGCATCGCAAAATACATGCAGTGATAAATCACTGTTAGGAGAGAGTTCCTTAGATATGCATCTAGGAATTTCTAAATTATTTAAGTATTTTAAATGTTCCTTCCATCTTTCGAATTTTCTTGATATTGATAAAGGTAATTCTGTGTCCCAAGAAACTCCCAATTTCCAACATTCTTGCAATAATATTTTTGGTTCTAAAGTAACAGGACAAGTTAATCCGATTGGTTTAAAGCTACGGTGCACAGCTGAGAGTATTTTGCGTTTCGTTACTGGAATTTCATTGATTTTCGAGTTTTCTTCCCAATTAACAGATAATGTGTCTTTTGTCAGGCTTCCAAATTAAACCCAAAACAGGAACTTTCTTCTCTTCTTCCAATAGAGTATCTTTTTCTGCTTCAGAAACACCTGTATGTACCCAACCACGTAGATTGAATTTGGCGAGGCTCAAAATTTCTTTAGATTCAAGCATAAATCTTTCTATGTCTTCTGCATTATCTACACTCGTCAAACAGTTATCCACATAAAACGATTCTAATAACTTCTGCGCTGTAAGTTGCAGATGCCCTGAGACCTGTTTCAAATGATATTCCAGAGTCGCTCCAAGAAGAAAAGGACTGCTAGTGATACCGAACACAACTCTCTTATGTTGATAAATCTTGGTTTTCTCCTTATCGCCATTCTCCCACCACAAAAATCTCAGAAAAGGTCTATCCTTTTCTTGAAGACCTATCTGCAAAAAGGCTTTCTCAATATCTGCTGTTATGCCAAACTTGCGGAGCCGAAATTTATTGACGATTGTTGGAATTAGTTCTACCATATTTGGTCCTTTTTCGAGACATTCATTTATCGAAGAAGAATTCTTTTCTTCCGCCGATCCATCAAACACCGGTCTAATTTTGGTAGTGGAATTATCTTTATATACAGGATGGTGCGGTAGATAGTGTTCATTCTTCTTATCTGCAACGTTCTGAACTTCTTCAATAATATCTTCGTTCTGCCAACTGTGAAAAACTGCTTCATATTTTCCTAGATTCTTGCTACGTTCTAAGGATCTAACACAATTTTTCAATCTTCTTTCAGCCAAGTTTCTACAGTTTGATAGAAATGGATGACCTTGAATCCAAGGTAAACTAACAACATATCTCCCATCTGCATCTCTTGTGACATGTCTTGCAAAATGATCTTTAGCAGCCTCTTCTAATTCAATTCTAGTCTTTTTCTCAAAAAGATCTTTAATTCCGAGAACATCTAAACTCCAAAGATCTTTGATACAGTTGTCACTAACATGTAAAGACAAAAGCACATTGGAATGCCTTTCCTTTTCCATTTTCATTTTTCCCATAACTGTCCAGCCCAAATGTGTGTTTACAGCCACTATTCCTCCCTTTAAATGTTTGACCTCGTCTCCTATTAGCAAATTTCCTATTATGTCTGCCCCTAATAACATATGTATTTCATTTGGTTCCCTTTCAAACAAGCAACAATTCTCATTCACGGAAGCGTCACTGACGAAAAAATTCCATATTCCTTCAATTCATTAATCAATTCCGAATCCTTTAATTTTGGGATGGGTGTACATATTCTTTTTTGATCCATTACTTCTACTTCGCAAAAATAGAAATTAAAAACATCACTCAAGGTCACAACATATTTTTTGTGTTTTTCATTACGTTCTATTCCCCTAAAGAGTCCATGAACTGTTGTTTCCTGTCCCACGCATTTTAAATTTAGTTGTTCGGCAATAAATTTAGTTACGTAACTCTTCTGACTTCCGGTATCGAGAATTGTTCTTACTTTTTTCCCTTTTATACACACAATTAATGTTTGCAAAAATACTTCTTTTGATTTAGAATTATTGGAAAGTATAGTATTTTCATCAGTTAAGTTTTTTTCATTATTTTCTTTTGTGTGATGAGTCATCGCTAGAAAAACATAATATATCGTGGTGTCTTTTTCCACATAAAGAACATAAATTGTTTATATAATTTCACTTTACAATCTCGAGATAGATGACGAGCAATTCGGAGACATTTAAAACAAGCACCCAGTTTCATCAAAATATCTTTTCGTTCATTTAAAGTTTTCTGTTTCGCCCAAGGACAAATCGCGGTTTGGTGTGACTCGTGTTTACAGAAAAGACATGATTCATTCGCATTTTTCTCATTTGAACTTGCAATAAAATTCGCCGCAGTTGGAGCAGGGAAGGGTTGCTTTCGAAACGATGAATGAATTTTCTGTAAGTTATGTTTATAATTTTCAGATTTGAATCGGTTGATCGGGCTTCATTTTTAAGTTAATGCTTTCAAACTTCATATACCGATTGAAACAACGGTAATTTTTACACAAAAAAACTTTAAAAAAAAAAGGAATGCTTGCATGTTTGTTGCAAAAAAGAAAAAAAAACCGAAAATAACAAATTTTTTATTTAAAAACCGTAATTTTTAAGATATTTTATCAATCTTTGTTCAGATTACGTATAATATTGTTCTACACACGGAAAAAGTTTCGTGAGATTATTTTTATAACAAAAGAAATTATTAAGTATTTAAACAAAATTTTGAGTGTTTTTTGAAAACTCGTAAAAAAAAAGTTTTTGACATTAAATTTTTTAAATGACTGATTCTAAAAAAGAAAAGCATGAACTTTTTTAGTGTAAAATATTTTTTTCATTAGCTCGAAAGAAAATGCAAGCGGAACGATTTAAAAATCTTATTCATAAAAACGTATCAATTTTGACTCATTTTAAGAAAATCGTAAAAAAAAAGAAAATATAATTATTTTGTAACAAAATTCTAACATATTGTGGCGAAATAAATTATCTTTCCGAATCTGTAATTATTTTTTTGTGTGAGTCTCATGAAAAAAATTAGATCACGTTTTAAAAATATCTGAAAAAAAAGTTCCGCATTTTCCCCTGGTGATGAAAAATGGAACTAATTATGCTTTTTATGGTTTATAATTAATATCTTTTAAACTAATTGGAATATCGGAATATAAATGGTAAAAATGGATTCATCGGATATTTCCTGAAATTTTGGTACCTTCAGCGAGTTCTGCGTCGTGTGGTTTGTAAGAAAATAGGGACGCATAGATTCATACATAGATAGATACGTTTGTTTACCTTGGGATTTTAATTGTGTAGATCCTAGCTCGGTTCTTTTAAAATACTGTCGTTTTGCATTATTAACACGGGAATTTCTCGAATTGGATTAAAAACTTGGATAGGCCGTCTCAAAATAAGTCAGATATCCCCTTTTTGCGTAACTTCGTCTGAAAGTTGGACTAATAACGCTGTCCGCGCATTTTACGGCCGTCCGGCATTATTCGATAAAGTTACCGGAACGCATGAAATTCGATTTCAGATTCTCCTTCTCAACTCCAAAACACAAACGAGATTTAATTTAGGTGCACATGCGCTTGCAAATTCAGCCACTAGAGGGAATGAAAATTCGTTAGTGGAACTCAAACGCGAAGTGATTGCACCTCATTTCGGCCACAGGAAAGCTCTGTCACGGTCCACGTAATAGACAGTCGTCCAGAATTATCCAGCAAATTTGCGACAATTTATCATATCGGATATCATATTGAAATTGCACGTCTTAAAACGCGCCAGGGATCAAGTTTCCACGTTCCAAGGCTTTTAACGTAAGCACCTGCCAGGGTGTTGCTAAATACTGTCGTCCGGCATTATCCAGCAAAACTGTGGCAATTTGTCTTATTGGATATCAGATTCAAATTACCCGTCTCAAAAGACGCCGGGGGTCACGTTTTCGAGCTCCAATGCTTTTACGATAAGCCAGGGTTTGTCTCAAAACGGTTATTGGCAATTATCCGGCAAAGTTCCGAGATTTTCTTGTATCGGATATCAGATTAAGATTGCCCGTTTCCAATTACGTTCAGGACCAAGTTTTCACGCTCCATGGCTTTTAATGTAAAGTCCTGCTAGGAAGTGTCTAAAATACGGTCAGCTGGCAAATTTAAGGCATTTTGGAGATTCAATTCGAATTCCACGCCCCGAAATACACCAGGTACTGACTTTTCATGACCAGGTTCTGCTTCCACAGGTACACACACATTTCGACATTTTGCGATTTTCCCCATTTTCAGAATTCTACGCATTTCCGATAGTACAAAAATAATGACGTTAATAATAATAATATACTCCTTTTTGTGAAAATTGCAACACCCCGAAGGACCTACGCGAGTAAGCTGAAATTTTCAGGAAATGTAAAGTAGGGCATGGTATGCAAATGATTAGAATTGCAGATCGGCAGCGCATGTGTATGCTGAGCAGCGCCCTCTGAAGGGCGGATCGAACCGAATATAAATAGATGGCTGTAGCGAGGCGTGTATGATTATCGGTGGTTATATGCTAGTGTAAACGTTAACTGAATCTTTACTATGCCTTGTCGACGAAAGGGAGCGAAATTTGAGCAAATTTCGGAGTTTGAACGAGGCAAAATCGTCGGCCTTCGTGAAGCTGGATTGTCTTATCGTGCAGTATCCGCTCGTGTGCAGCGTAACATCAGCACAATCCTGCGTGTTTCGAAGCAGTGGACGGACGAGGGTCGGACAGCTCGAAAATCCGGGAGTGGACCCCGAAATGTGACGTCAGCTCACGATGACAGACGCCTGGTGGGAATGGCTCAGACAGACCGCACAGCTTCTTCAAGACAATTGGCAGCACAGTGGTCAACAGCTACAGGTGTTTCATTGTGTGCTTCATCAATTCAGAGACGTCTGCTGCAGCGTGGGCTGCGCGCAAGGATTCCTTTATACAGGATTCCTCTCACGCAAAACCATCGCCACCTGCGGCTACAATGGGCCAATGTGCATAGGAGATGGCGTGCTTATTGGCAGCAGGTCGTCTTTTCTGACGAATCCCGCTTCAATTTGTGGCACCATGATGGCCGAATTCGTGTCAGGCGCTATGCCGGTGAACGGCACATTCCGGAGTGCACTATCGAACGCCACAGTAGACGAACACCCGGAGTTATGGTCTGGGGTGCCATAGCATATCACGGACGATCACAATTGCTACGAATTGTGGGCAATTTGAACAGTACCCGATACATAAACGAAGTTTTACAGCCCCAAGATATTCCTTTCCTGCAAGGATTGCCAGGGGCTGTATTCCAGCAGGATAATGCCCGTCCGCATGTCGCCAAGACTGTCAAATCCTATCTTGATTCGCAGCAGATACAGCTTCTTCCTTGGCCTGCGTATTCGCCGGATATGTCACCGATTGAACATGTGTGGGATATCGTTGGGGGGCGTCTCGCTCGTGATCTTCGTCCTGTTGTTTCGACAGACGAACTTTGGTTGCAGATACAAACAATATGGGATACTCTTCCGCAGGCAGATATTCAAAATTTGTTTAACTCCATGCCGCGTCGTGTAGCAGCTCTTATTGCGGCGCGTGGTGGCCACACAAAATACTAATTTCTATCTCTTTTAATTGTTTGTTTGGTTTGAAAATGTAATCATTTATTTGTACCATTACCACTCAACTGTATATTAAATTTCATTCAACTATGATGCTTCCTTCATGGTGTTGCAATTTTCACAAATAGGAGTTTATTAAGAAACTCTCGAGGTTATATGGATAAATTTATTCTGTAGATTTTTTCCTTAATACATGCGTACGTAATGTTGTTGAAACATCACAGTTTTCATGAAAAAATAATGGTTGCGTATGGGAATAATAGCTAATATGTGACACTGTTGAGAGAAGTGAAAAAAAGACTTTTCAAACTGGCCGCGTCCCTCACAGAAGATCCAAGAAATGAACAATCACAGAGAAGAAAGGGGAGGAGGGGGGAGGTTAACCAAATGCACCTAACAGCAGCCATTCGAATAATCATGAATGAATGATCTTAGTTAAAAAGTAGTGTGTGGAAAATTATTCACAAAGAATTGTACAAAAAGGAATAATTGCTTTCAGTTCCACGAATATCGACTCTTCTTTCGAAGCTGATTATTTTGGCGCAGGACGAAGATTTTTATGGCAAATACGGCAGAATCGTGCATCAATCAATGCAATTCAGAGACCAAAGAGATGAGTAAGGAGTAGAAGAGAAGCGACTAATACGCCCTCAAGACTAAGCTTTAGATATAATGATGTCTGTTTATCAGAATGTCGAAATGTAATCAAAAGAGATTACCTGGAGGAGGGACAAAGCACGTAAGTGTTTATTACTCCCCACAGCTGAATAAAATCTTTTACACTAGTTGAAAAATGACATGGTATAATCAACTAAGACCTTGTCTTCATGACGACAATGCATCAGGCTCCCTTCACACCAAACGATTCCGATTATTCACCAACAAACTTGTCTGATGGACCAGGATTCGGCTTCGTAATTTCCCGCTCAAATATGCCAAGATTCGCTTCCCGCATTCACACCAAACAAAACCGGTTCAATCCGCCGTCATTCTGATATACGCGTGATTCGGCATGTCAGATTTTCTTCCGTGACTCACCAGCAGCCGGGAGTAGTTCTTAAAGAAAAAGTGAATTTAAACAAATAGTGTTTATTTTTATTGCCGGAGCCAACAGATAAGTGATGCACGGCTCCTCGCGAGCTGTTGCTTTAAAATCTAATGGGACTGTGCAACAATTACAAGGACTGTGAAACAACATTAAGGGACTTTGACAACTGCCAAAGACTGTTTCATTTTGTTTTGTATATGTTTTTAATTTGTCTTGTATATGTGTTAAACTTCAATTGTATTCTTGTAATTCCCACTTTAAGGACGCGAATACATTATGATATGGGACGGAGGGTTATTTATTAACCCAGTTTCCCAATGACCCCCCAGCTTCTCCCGCATTCACACCAAACAAAACCGGTTCAATCCGCCGTCATTCTGACATACGCGTGATTCGGTATGTCAGATTCTCTTCCATGATTCACCAGCAGCCGGGAGCTATTTCTTAAAGAAAAAGTAAATTTAAATTGTTTTTTATATTATTAGTGATTATATCATATAAAGTTTCTATTAAAGAAGCTAATTTTAGATGTTTAAAGATTTTAATGTTCTTGATAGGGTTAGCATGAGTTTATTTTTATGTCAATAGATGGCGCTTATATTTTTGTGTGGTATTTATTCATAGTATTCTTTTTCATTATGTAAACTAACTCTAGTTCTTGTCGCCGAGTGTGTAGGCTGTATTTTATACCTGCTAATCTTGCGCAAATAATTTTGCATGTATTATTTTATTCAATTTTAGAAATTTGAAAACTTTATTCTTTACTTTTTAATACTTTAAAGCAAAATGTGTTGGGTTTTTTTGGGGGAGGGAATATTCTGAAGGATGTTTGAAATAGCTTCAGAGATCAATTTGATAAGAATTTATTTAATTTTGAGAGAGAGAAAAATTTAAATATTTATAAGAATGCTAAAATAAAATAAAACACCAATATTGTCGATAATTTTAATTTTTTTAAAAGATTTCATTTTATTACTATATATACTATATGAAACAAAAAAATGTAAATGGCATGTAAAATTTTTAATTCATTAATGTATTAGCAATTTTTAGATACATAATCAAAAAAATAGTTATTATATGCTACAAAAGCTACAGTATATAACATTTGAAATGCCTTTTAAAAACATTAGATATATTATTTGTAAAAGTAATTGCATTATAATATAGTCACAATACATATTTATTATTTGTTACTACTTTTCAGACTATAATTACATTTGATAATAACAGGCAAAATATAAAAAAAAATAATAATAAAACCGTTTTTATATTTATTGTTTTATGTATTTCAACTTCAAAATAAATGAAAATACAGTTGTGAAATTAATAGCTTGAAACGTTAATCGTCTTAAAATATTAAAAACAGCATCCATGTTTGACAGCAACTGATGGAAGAATGATTGACCCGTGGCGGTGTGAAGGCAAATCTCTGTTCATTCAGAATCGCAGTGAATTGGAAAGATTGCTACAGACTCTGAATCGTTTGGTGTGAAGGGAGCCTTAGGGGTGTCAAACATACATGTTGACTTCAGCCAAATATATAAACAAGGTTTAATTTAAGGTGAGCCGCAAAGAAAAGCAATATTTAGAGAAATGTAGGTTTATTTCGAATAATGTATTGTAATAAATATATATCAAAAACAAGAAAAAATATACATTTACGCTCATCTCTTTTCTGCTACTATCTTTCCTAATTTGGGAGAAATTTTGATATTTTATTATATGTTACTGTATGCCAATATACTGGATAGGCCACAAAAATGATAGTTGTGGGGCGCGTGCGGCTCGCGAGTTTAACAATCCTGGACTAGCTGATCTTGAGGTGCAGTCGAAAAATCAGTCTAGTAGCCTTGAAATTTGGCCGCATCTCCACGTTCTCCCGATCTTGACTCTAAAAGAGATATAATTCCCAGATCTAAAAATACTATTGTGAGGTCGAAGATTTGACAATATAAATGCCGTCATTTATAAGGTGGAACAATTTGTGGCAATATCAGCATATTGTGCCAAAAACCTGTCACTAATGAGATCTGCATTGACGGCCTTCAAAAGATAAAAGAAAGAATATCTGTATATGACTATGTAGAGAAGTTCTAATAACCATAAATAAAAATAAAGTTTAAACCTCGATTGTAATTACTAATTATTAAAATTTTGATATACATATTCCCTCCTATATGATGACTTAGAATGTAAGGACAAATAATTTAACTGCAGTAGTTTCTGAATTATATTTGCATTTTTTTCTGTCTCAAATAACACAAATAACACTTTCAAAACTACAGTAGATTTCTTTTATTAGAATATATTTTCAAAAAAATTGAATTAGCATTACAGGAGAAAAAATCATGGAACACAAAGAAACAATAATCAGGTATTTCAACTTGAAAATTGTCGACAATTTAGTTAAAAAATAAAAACTTTCAGAAATAATAGATAAATAAAACAATAAATAAGTTTTTTTCAGAATTAAGAATCACCTAAAATAAAAAAAAGGACATGGTTTGGAATTCAAATTGAAAACTTTATGAAGATTAAATAGACAGTTATTTATGTGTAATGAACCCCGATAATTTAATAGCACAATTGCTGGTTTTACAAACACATAGTTCTACATTTTCATTGAAAAGTAATTTATTTTCAAAGGGAACAATTAGAGGGACGGCATTCTTGGAAAAATTGCTAGATTATAAGTTTCCTAACTATTGTGAATATGTAATTGGTTAATTAAATAATCACAATTAGTAAAAGCTTTGTGACAGATTTCACAAACATAAGGCTTTTTCATTGGTATGAATTACCATATGTTTCCCCAAATCACCTTTATGAGAGAATACCTTGTTACAAATTTCACAAAAATGAGGCTTTTCATTGTTATGAATAAGCATGTGGTTTAATAAATTGCTCTTCTGAGAGAATGCCTTCTTGCAAATTTCACAAACATTAAGCTTTTCATTGGTATGAATTAGCATATGTTTTCCCAAATTACCTTTTCGAGTGAATGCTTTGTTACAAATTTCACAAACATAAGGTCTTTCATTAGTATGAATTATAATGTGCGCTTGTAAATTGCTTTTATCAGAGAATGCCTTGTTGCAAATTTCACAAACATAAGGCTTTTCATTGGTATGAATTCGCATATGTTTTCTCAAATGACCTTTCTGAGAGAATGCCTTGATACAAATTTCACAAACATAAGGTTTTTCATTAGTATGAATACGCATGTGCTCTAATATACGGGAGAAAAACTTTTTGCAGATTTCACAAAAAGAGGACTTGTCCTTGCTATGAATACAAAAATGCTGTTTTAAACTGCTGTTTTGAGAGAACGCCTTATTGCCGACTTTACAAGCAAAATTTTTTTTCATAGTGTGTAACAGCGAATGACGTTTTAATTTTGAATTTTCAGAGAAGGCCTTCTGGCAGATTTCACAAATATAAGGCTTTTCACCGGTATGAATTAGAATATGTTTTCTCAAATTACGTCTCTGAGAGAATGCCTTGTTGCAAATTTCACAAATATAAGGCTTTTCTTTGGTATGAATTAGCAAATGTGTTCTCAATTGACTATTCTGAGAGAATGCCTTGTTGCAAATTTCACAAACGTAAGGCTTTTCTTTGGTATGAATTAGCATATGTGTTCTCAAATGACATTTCTGATAGAATGCCTTGTTACAAATTTCACAAACATAAGGCTTTTTATTGGTATGAATCAGCATGTGTCTTCGTAAATAGCTTTTATCAGAGAATGCTTTGTTGCAAATTTCACAAACATGAGGCTTTTCACCGGTATGAATTAACAAATGTGTTTTCAAGTAACATCTCTTAGAGAATGCCTTATTACAAATTTCACAAACATAAGGCTTTTCATTAGTATGAATACGCATGTGTTCTAATATACGACAGAAAGATTTATTGCATATTTCACAAAAGGAGGATTTGTCCTTGTTATGAATACACAAATGCTTTTTTAAACTGCTGTTTTGAGAGTACACCTTATTGCAGACATCACAAACAAAAAATTTTTCCATAGTGTGTAACATCAAATGACGTATTAATTTTGAATTTTCAGAGAAGGCCTTCTGGTAGATTTCAGAAACATAAGGCTTTTCATTCGTGTGAATACGGAAATGTCTACTTAAATCTCAACTTTAGAAGATAGACTTTTTACAAATTTCATAAATGTACAATTTTTCTTTTGTATTAACATGCCAATGTTCTCTTAGATTAAAAAATGAACTGTTGCAGATTTCACAAAAAGGCTTTTCCTTGGTATAAGTTAGTGAATGCACTTTTTAAACTTCTACTTTGAGTATACATTTTGTCGCAGATTTCACAAACATATTTTTTCTAAGTAGGTGCCCCAGCAAATGACGTTTTGAGTTAGAATTAAAGGAGAATGCCAAGCATAAGGATGCAATGTTTGTAATGAGCAATTAATACAGGACTTCATGTAGATATCACAAACATAAACGTTTTTTTGGAATGAATATGCATATGTGTTTTTAAATCTCCTCATCGACAGAATGGCTTCGTGGAACCTTCACAAATAAAAAATTTTTTATTAGTGTGTATAACTAAATACTAATTTGAAGTCTGATTACATTAGAGAATGCTTTGTTACAAATTTTACAACTAAAAAACTTTTCATTAGGGTGAGTTAGTAAATGCATATTTACCTTGTATGAAGAGAAAAGGCCTTGTTGCATTCTTGACACACATAGTATTTTTTTACTTTTACCCATTTGTACAGGGCAAAAAATGTACTCCTATTAAAATACTGAACACACAAAAAGAAATTCTTCTGCTTGAAAATCAGATTCGTTAAATGAAATTCATTTGAACATCAGAATTGTGCAAGAAATAAAAAATTGTAACAGACTTCTCTTTTCTGGGTTCTCTGAAGAGTGATAGGTTTTGGAAAATGCTAGTGTTGACTCTCACTGGAAATATAGAATACATTTAATTAACAGTTATCCAAATAAAATTTAAACTATAATTTACAAAAAGAAAAATATTAGCTTGTTACAAGCAAACATAAAGAGTTAAATAAGTATGACATGATGAAAGATGATTATCTTTTATAACGGCACTAGGCATTAGCCACCCACTTCACTGGGTATTTCTTAATGCTGTATGAAAATATACCATCTGTATATTTATATATATATAATTGTATATAGTTAAAATATACTTGATTTTTTAAAAAAAAAACACACACTTCTGAATTATATCTAGAATTTTCTTTTACGCTCCAGTTACTTGCTACACCAAGTAGAATTTTCCCAAAATCTAATTTTAGTGAATCTCTAATTAATAAAATAAAATGCTTGTCAAATTTGAAGTCTTAATCGAATAAATCAAAAACAGAAATTTTTTTTATCAAAAAGCCGTGAGACCCACTATCAAAGTTTATTTCCATGCAACCCATTTTTAACATCCACCAAAAGAAACATGCAATACCAAATTTTCTTACTGTAGGTTTAGTAGTTGCAGAAAGAGAATATTATTTAGAATATGTCCCAGTAATTCATTCCCCCCTCCACCCTTTCCAAGAGACGATTTCTATAAAGTCCATTCTTGGTGGATCTCTATTCAACAAATGAAACATGCTTGCCAAATTTTAAGCAGGTGCCTCTAACTGTTAAAAAAAAGGAATTTTTATCTATAATGTCCCTTATATATATATATAACCACTCTCAATCCCCCCTGCACACACAAACACTTTTTGGGGATGATTTCCGCAAAGCCAGTTCTCTAGTCCATGAAACGAACATCCCTACCAAATTTCCAATTGGTAGGTCTAATAATTCTAAAACTGGAATATATTTTTTTCCAATGCCCTTTCACTCTTAGCAGCCCTCCCCCTATTGTTTAATTTTCACAAAACAACTCATGTAGCAGATCTTTACTTCATGAAAAGAACCTATCCACCAAATTTCAAGTCTGCAGCTCCAAAGTTCGAAACCAGGAATATTTATCTATCACAACCCTTAACCTTCACAACCTCCCTTGTGGATCGATTTTCTCAATACTCTTTTATAGTAAATCTCTATTCTATGAAACGAACATGCCAGCCAAATTTCATGTCTATAGGTCCTAAAGGTCAAAAACAGTAATATATATTTCTACATCATCTCTTAACCCCTCAAAACACCCCACCTTAGGGATTAAACCTGTCTGCCAAATTTCAAGTCTGAAGGTCTAACAGTTCAAAAAAGGGAATATATTTATTTGCATATAATTAATCCAGTTCTTAACCCCTCACAACCCTCCTCGGGGGAGGCTGATTTTCGCAAAACCTGTTCTATAAGCAAATTTCTACTCCATGAAAGGGATATGCCTGCTAAATTTCAATGTAGGTCTAATAGTTCCCAATATATTGAGATGAGTGAATGAATAAGTGAGTCGCTTTTCTCCTTTTATATATACAGCTTTCAATAAGTACATGGTCTGTGTTATGTCACACAAAAGTGAAAGCATATGGAAAAAAAAAAAAGGATGCCAGGTTTTGATTTTAAATGCTGTAGATTTCAATGAACAAGTAACTTGAAATCAGAAAGACAGTTATTACGCCTTAATATTTGAAATATTGGTCAAATGACAAAGATGAATATTTAAATGGCACTTCCAGCTTCCAAACACCACACACAGACTTTCACTCCAGGCTACCCCTACCAATGATTGTTTTACCTAATGAATATTTATTAAAACTCAAATCTTAGTTAAAAGTAATATTGCTGGCTTATTAAAAATAATGAAAATATTCTAAATTATAATTTATTAAATAATACTAGCTAAAAATTTGGGTTTTAATTAATAAGGTGTAATACATGGTTAAATTTTATGAAATAAAACTGTTTGTGGATTGTTTAGTAACAGCATTGCAAAACAACAAAAAGGCTAGTGTTGATGTTTTTTTGTCCTTTTTCTGAATTTTGAACCATGATCAAGTGACAAGGAAGACATCTGATTTGGTACCCGATTTTTTAAATTCTATACCACATTAAGCTTATAAGTTTAACAAACACACAACTTTTCTACACTATAAATCTTCAGAATCATCAGAACTCAAAGCCATGACTTAACAAAAATAATGTAGACACAATCTCAAGACCTTAATACATGGTTATGCTTATCACTAAACAAACTTATCAAATCCCAAGGCTTAGAATCTTTTCAAAGACTTTTGTGTAAGTTACTCTATGGATATCAGTTACAAAATATTGCTTTAGATAAGAAACATTTAATGAAAACTTCATTTTTTAAAATTTATGACAACAGAAGAGGATAATGCTTTGCAAGTCTCAAAATTATACACATATTATATCTTTATTTTATCTTAAAAATGACATTTTCCTTGTTTTATGGACTAAGTTTAAAGCATAAAATGCATTTTTTTTTAAATGTGAAAATGCTTATAATTTTATGACATTTCAGCTATATATGATTGGAAATGCATTGTAACTTTCTTGATCAGTTAAATAGAGAAAAGGAAATAATCCTTGATTGTGAAATACATAAATTATTCATTATAAATGAGTGTTCAGAAATAAAACTAAATTTGTTTGAATATGAACTAAATTTGTTTGAATATGAAGTAAAAGAGCACTTATTCAATATCCACCAATTTCTGACGAAAAATTGAAAACGGATCAGTTGTTTACAAATTAACTTGTTTCCAACATCAGACATATTTACTGAAAGAAAATGCAATTTGTTATATTAATAAAATTTATTTCATAAAATAAGAATTGCTACAGAAATTTTTCAATATATATAATTTGAGTGTGTAAATTTCTTTAAATATATTCATGGTGGTAGAATTTTAAATGTCATACTAGAAGCAACACAAGAGATATTACATCCTGTATGATGTTTAACTTCAATGAAGTAAAAAGAACAACAACTTTGCTGAAACACTAAGTCTCCTACCTTAATAATTATGTAAACATGAAGACTCCATATTAATTATAGTGCTTGAGGATCTCTAGATAATTACATAAATGAACATGCACACATAAATTTGTAACAAATAACCATTTATCCTTAGAATGAATTTAACCAACTAAATTGTTAGACTTTTGATGGATCTTTAAGAGTTACACTGGCTCTGTCAACAAAAAGTAAAAATCACTGTTTTTTTTAAAAAATTATTGTATTTAATGTTTTCAAGTCACAGAATAAAAATTTAATTATTATAGTAAATATCTATTTTTAACAACAAATAATTTTTGAAGGCTGATACCTTCAAATGTCTTTCTTGGATTCAAATGTTTCATGTCTGGAAATATTTTACGCATTTTACCCAAATTCGGGTGAGTGAGTGAAGATTAACGTCGCACTGTTCAGCTGCACGATGGCTTTTGGCGACGGACCACGTAATTTTGAACCATGGTCAAGTGACGTACCCAAATTCGGATTGTTCATGATACTTTTAATATTTAAAGAACAGAACAAAAAAGAAATTACATGTAAAAAAAATATTGATAATATTAGATTTGTATTTGGACAAATATATAGCAAAAATTTTTTATCAATGGCAAAAAATTTAACTTTATTTTTATTGAATTATTTCATACAATCAAATCAATATTTATTGCATTAATATGAAGCTGACTCATTTTAATACAAACTGAAAGTACTGAATTTATACAAACTATTGCAAAAACTTATTTTGAAAAATGTCAATAGATTCAGTGCTATCCATACATTTCTGAGAAGTTTCACCTGGTCAAACATCAGCGTTGAAATTTTCTGAAAAGACTTTTGTGCTACTTAGAAAACTACAAATATTCACATGTACAAATTTCAACAGAAGGGGAAATTCAATTTACTTCTTTTAAGGAACTAACCCAAGCACCAGTTCTTTGCATAGGGTTAAATTCTTAAAAATAAAGATCCAAAATCTATGTAGCATGAGTGAGTGAGTGAATATTAATGGCACACTGTTCAGCTACATGAGGGCTTTTGGCGACGGACCACATAATTTTGAACCATGGTCAAGTGATGTGGACAACACCTGAGCTGCCCCCCCTCCTAACTACCACCCCACCTCACAGGAGGACGTTTCAGCTCTTGACAGATTTAACATGCATGGCTGCCCCACACGGCGGGTCTTCAGTGGTATTGCGCTTAAACTCCTGACTTTTCTGCCATGATCCGATACCTATACAACTGGGCTACTGCAGCCCCCAAAATCTATCAAGCAAGCATGATTATAAATGAAGAAAATGAATATGGTGAAAAGATGAATAGAAATGAATGAATGAAATGAAATATGAATATAAATTATAACAAACGTAATGACACAAATGGAATGTAAACAAGAATAGTGATATGTTAATAAATGTTTTTTTACCTAAAGTAAAGAAATGGCAATTTTACAACAATTAATCAGAAAGAGACCTAATTCATTTATTGCTTAAGAATCAACACCAAAAATCCACTGCTAAGCATTTCATAAAATCCTGTCATCAATAACATACATCAGACAGTGTCAAACGCAATAAGACAATACTCTAACTGAAGTCAAAACTATACTAAAAAAAAAGATAAATAGGTTCAACTTCATCAAATTACAATGGAGAGGATAGAAAACACACAATGCCACAAAAATATTAAATTAAATTGTTAATGGAGTACTTTTTACAATCACTCATTTGAAATTATAAACAGAACAAATGAATAATTTGGCAATATATAAATGTAGTGATAGTAAAATTATGTAATGTTCTCCTTAAACACAATTGAAGAATAAAATATCAGTGTGTAGCAAAGTTAAGATAACATAATACAACAGGCAATTTTAAAAAAAATAAATCAATCATAAAGATTGTTCAAAATTGCTTCAAGGGGCACACAAACCATCATCCAGAACTACAAAGACTCATTTAAAACTGGATTTTTTTTTTTTTTTACTTTATACATTCAACTCAAGTTTTTGCTTATATATCATAATACAAATGAATATGAGTGAATAGTTAATCATTAAAATTCATAACTCTAATACATACCATAAAATAATTATAAAATTGTATCTTATAAATTTAAATATTTTTAAAATAAATCTTTATCATTTTTTTGTATGAATAGTAAACTGGGAAAAAACATAAATATGATATCATAGCAAGAAAAGTTTCAGTAAGTGTAACACACACACACACACACATATATATATATATATATATATATATATATATATATATATATATATATATATATATATAGTAGCTTTTTATCACTGAAATCTAAAATATAATTTAAACAATGATGTAACATGTCATGTCAATGTTACACTTGACACTTTTAGAAAAATAAACTTCTCTAAATTGTTTACTCAAAAATGGATAAAGTAAACATACATTCAATTTCATGTTATCATTAACTAGTATAGTAAATTTGTAATCTTTTTCAATATGTTTCAGTCATTTTAAATAATACTGGGTAAATTGTTACTGATTTTCAATTGTCATCTAATTATGGATGAAAATTGGCTTAAGCATAACCTACATTTAGGTTTTTAAAAATTTTCATTTCTCATTTGGAATATGCATTAAAATAATTAACACAGATCTCTCTCTCCCTTTATATATATAAATGGAAAATTAAAATAATACATGGGAACATTCTTCCAAAATTCAACTTTCCATAAAACACTTTACATTTGTAAGAGTTTTACTATTTTTACAATTATAGTACTTTTCTTTTAATTATAAACTACATTTAAGAAGAGCTTCAAAACAATGTGTGCTGTTAGAATCGATGCAATAAAAACTTTAAAAAAACTTTCACCGATGTATATATGTATCTAATATGGTAAAATTAAGCATTGAAAAAGTGTTACTAAAAATTTTTAACACAGAAAATAAAATGTATTTTGGAAGAAACCTTTAAACTTGTCTAAAATTTGTAGTCAAATAAGACATAAATTAAGATCATATGTCAACCAAGTTTTTTTTCTGGAAGTTTAGTAGAATTCTGTTTATATATAAAATTCCTGCAAAATTAAAATTATAAATTATTTATTATAGCAAAGAACAATTTAAGAAAACAAACTAGTTAAGACTTTTTTTAAAGCTATGCATTTTTCGAAAATATATCTCGCTTTCTTTTTCAGAATCAAAGCCAATTGTAAAAGAGATAAGCATATTTTTTTTAAAAGAAATAGCTTACACTTTTTACAACAAGATCTTTCTAAAAAGAATTCACCTGTGTGTCAGATGAACACAAAATCTAAGGAAAAAAACTTTTTCAGGATGAGCTTCACTGCATCATCATTTAGTAAAGCAAAACCTATAAGTTATTTAAAGGCAGGGTCATAATTTTTTTGACATAAATGAACATACCCATCATATTTTTAGGTAAACCACTCGAGAACAAAAATGATAATTCACAGTTGCATAAATATTAAAGTTAACAAAAAGAGTACGGCTTAATAATACTCTTTTCTCGATGGAAACGCGGAAGGCAATAATGTAATAGATAAAAGGAATAAATAAGGCCGGACATGTAATGCTCGATTTCGTTGGAGGCACCTATTCCTATTATTTGCATTGTTGTAATTCAAACTCCTGTGTTCCGGGATTGATATATTTGGCGGTTTATAAATTATTGGCTACATTTAAAATGACAAAAAAAAAGTGCAATTAATTTTGTTTTTCAGGATATGCTTAGTTCAGAATATTGCTAATGTTTCAGTATGTGTGAATATAATTATCTATTATAAATATTGTGCGTTTATTGTTTAAAACTTCACTACTGAATAATTTCAAAATGCTTTTTCAATATTTATTTGAATTTTAAGATATAAATATTTTTCATTATTTATATTTGTTGTGTACAAGTTCATTAGAAATATGGTATGTTTATAAAATAAAAAATGAAGATTAAATTTTGAAACACAATAAAATTCACTATAAAAAAAGGAAGATTAATAGAAAATTTCAATATGGTAACAATATTAATCACTTAATATAAAAAGAGTAAAATAAAAGAATTCAATAAATAATGAAAGATTAATACAATATAAAACTAGTAACAAAAATTTTCGATATCGTAATATTAACCGCTTGATAACGAAGCAACCTCACGGCATGAGAGCTATTGCGAGAATATTTGGGTTCATTGAGGCCAAACGATACACTTGGCGATTTTCGAAAATACGCCATAAATTTAACATGAACCCATCTAGTTTGTAGATTATAGACTTAAGTGCTTCCAACGAAATTGAGCATTACTTGTCCGAAAACGATCGCGAAGATGATAATTATAATCAAAATGATGCTTTAATAAATACTACCGTAAATAATTTTCTTTCTACCCCCTAATTCTTTCATCGAACCCGCTCTCCCGGATGAAATTATCCACTACATTAAACATATCAATGCCAAAAAAGCCCCTGGTAAAGATTCTATAACTAACCGCATGTTAAAAAACTTTCCAATTAAACTAATCCTAATTTTAACAATCCTAATTAACAAAATCCTCAAATTCAATCACTTTCCAGATAACTGGAAAGAAGCCATTATTTTCCCCATTAACAAACCTGGCAAGGATCCTCATCTCGCATCTAGTTACAGACCAATATCTCTCCTTTCCACTATCGGTAAACTAACCGAATCTATTATTCTTCACAGACTAAAAAATTTTATCAATGAAAATAACATCCTCAATCCCAATCAGTATGGTTTCACTAACAAGCTCTCTACCCTTCACCCACTTTTAAGACTAACCGAAAATATCTCTGAAGGTTTCCAGAAAAAGAAAAGCACGGGAGCAGTTTTTCTGGATATCCAGAAAGCCTTCGACCGTGTTTGGATTAATGGTCTTACTTTTAAACTAATTACCTTTAAAATTCCACATCCTCTGATTCATCTTATTCACTCATACCTCACTAATCGCTCCTTCCGAATCAGAATTAATGAGACCCTTTCTAATGAACACTCTGTTTCTGCAGGGTGTCCCCAAGGTTCCTTGCTCGGTCCCTTGCTATTTAACCTCTACATCAACGATATCCCTGACTATTCACTCACTAAAATTAATCTTTACGCTGATGATACTGCCATTCACGCCACGTATAAAAATCTTAAAACAATTTCCTTCGCATTAAACAAACACCTTCTACTCTTGCAAAATTTCTACGACAAATGGAAAATAAGTATTAATGTCGAAAAATCTACTGCCATTATTTTCACGAAAAAACAGTCTCTCCCACCACCTATTATCATGTACAACACTCAAATCCCCTGGTCTCAGGAAGCCAAATACCTTGGAATTATCTTTGATACACACCTAACTTGGAAACAACACATTTATTACGTTCGCGACAAATTCCGGAAAATAATGTTTAAACTTTACCCCTAATTGGCCGGAATTCTCATTTAAGTATAGAAAACAAAGTGCTTCTCTATACAGCCGTTATGCGTCCCATCTTAGCTTATGCATGTCCAGTTTGGGGTTATGCCGCTAAAACAAATATTAATATACTTGATACCCTGCAAAATTCTTTAATACGTATGATCGTCAAAGCCATAAGATACATGCGTAATGACGACATACGTAATGCTCTTAAGATTAAAAGTTTCAAATCTCACATTCAGAATATAGCTATTAACTTTTTTAACGATTTAGAAGCTACCAATAATATAAATATGCAAAATTTATCTCAATATACCCCTAATGACAATACAAAGAGACCAAGAAGAATTCTTCTTGACTCCTATAATCCCCCGTAATTCTATTTCCTCGTGCAATTTTTATTGCACACCATAATTGCTAAAATTTAACTTTCTTTTTTTTTTTTTTTGTCAATATTTTTCTCTTGCTCTCCCCACTGGACATGCTCCTCCCCATAATTTAAATCTCAGCCCCCGGGGCAGCCAATCGGAGTCAATGATCACTCTACCCAACATCCAATCAGAGAGCAATCTCTTAGCTCTCAGCCAAGCCAAAAAACTCAAAAACTTTCCACCCAGATGAAGAACCATAGCCACGCCCCCCGGATTCCATCACCCAACCAATCGCCATCATGCCACTCAGCAGAATGTTAAACTCCACTTTTGCCATGCCCAACATCATAGACTCTCACGATATGGGATTGAGGACTGTTTTACAGTCCAGACGCCCAAAAGTAAACGCCTATTCTTAATGCAATTGAAGGCTTAGTGCTAGGATTTATAGATGTCAATAATTTCTATACATAAGTACTGCACTTTCACAATATCAGATCATCCTTACTCATAATAACGGATCATCCTTACTCATAGTAACGGATCTTGATCCTTTCGTCTTATTGGCTGTTAAAACCTACTATTGAATTTCATTGGTCAGAAGAAATATCTTCTGGCATTTCTTCTGTCTTCCCAGAATTCCACTCTAATGAAGGGAATATATATATATACTCGAACTTAATAATTTGTAATGTCGAAATAAAGTTCATTTTTGTAAAATCACAGCAATTTTACTTTGCCACTCAACACAACACACCAAACATATAAGCAGTGTATGTATTCATGCACCTTCATTAAACCATCGGAGCTGGCGGGTAACGGCTAGTTAATTTATAAGACAGAAATATACCAGTTAATCAAGACTTTAGATTATTGTTATATTTATATAATAGAAGTGATTTTCAAAATTTTATTTTTGAATTATCGATCCTGCATGCACAACCTATTTATTAAAAACGATATTACCGTAAAAGAACTAAGCGACTGGTTCAAAATCACAGACATAAATATGAATTTTAATTTGGATAGGCGATGGATCTCGCAATTATAAACAGTTGTTCAGTAACAAGGATGATAACTAGTTAGAGCTTATTGCTTATTTTTCTTAACCGCATATAACACTGAAATTCCATCATAAAAAAACAGCATACTTCAATATTTGATATGAAGGATCTTCAAAGAAATCAAAAGTCGAAACCGTGTATCGATTGAATGAGTGTGATTTATACTAACGTCACACTATAAAGCAATACGAGGGCTATTGGCAACGAGCCTTGCAATTTTGAGCCTCGATGTCAAGTGACGAGGACGACACCTGAGCTAGCACCTACCTCTCTTAAAGTATCCCCTCCCGACTGGTTTAAAATCCCCATTTTCATTTTAAAAAACCTATTTTTTTAGTCTACTTTTTTGTAGCTTGTTTAATAAGCTTTCTAAAACTATCGTACTTTTAATTCTGAGTCGGAAAAAAAAGTTATAGCTGTTTTTGTTTGAGGTAGTAAGCCCAAATTGAAACCGGAAGTGTGAGTTTTAGGTTGATTTTCACCGGCAAAATGAGATTTTTATTAAAATATTTTAACGAATTTTTTTTATTTTTAGTAAACTTTATTTCAATTTATAAATGTTTTAATAGATATAAAAATAGGCAACAGTTAACTGATTGCAATGTTGGTTTTTATTTAAGCGAGTTGCTATCTTTTTATCATTTGTGTTCAAAACTAGATCTCTTTATAACTTTTTATTAGTACTTTTATACAGAGTTATAGTTATTTTTAATTAAATTAAAGTTGCCATGCCAAAAACAAGATCAATGAATCCAAAAAAAGAGATTTCCAGAGAGCAGTATTTGTTGGAGAAACGTCGATAGAAATATCAACGGCACTTCCAAATACAGAGTCATTAATTCTATTAAAAAATTATAAGGAATTTTGCGATCAAAATCTCTTAAGAAAATGTCTTCATGGGAAATTTCAGAACTGCAATGAAAGTCTTAACAATGTCGTGTGGAGTAAAATCCCGAAAGACAAATTTGTTGAGCAATAAACACTCCGTTTAAGGAATTATATCGCAATAATACTTTTTAATTCTGAGTTTTCTGGCCTATTACCTCTACTTCAAATGTTAGGAAAGAAATTATGTTCTGAAATGAAAGGGTGTTTTTGGTACCTCAACAAAACGAGAATCGTTGATTCTACGAGGCATTCTAAACCAGATAAGAAACTGTCTCGTAAAAAAGAAAGGCCCTTCAAAGCTGTAAAAGTTTGAAATATGAGGTTCAGGAAAGCACAACATACAAATCTGGAGAGTTTTAAAACCTTCCTAAATCATTAAAAAGTTTTATTGCAAATATAAACCTTATTTTACATTTTGTGAAGAATGTTATTTTTGAACATAATGGTTAACGGTAAGAGTGATATTTCTTAAAGTAAATGAAATATTCTTGTGAAATTTTTTGAGTTTGTTCTTTGTATTATAAAGAATGTTTTCTGCTAAAAGCTAAGGGTAATTTTTCAATTAAGGTATTTTTTTACGTAATTTTATATTTAAAAAAAGTTTTTTGAAAATTCTTGGTTTTTTTATTTCGAACACCTGTATTTCATAATTTTACACTAGAATTTGAGTTTTTTTAGTATAAAGCATAGTTAAACGTCAAAGAATTGTATTCCTGTAAACATTTTATTCATTTTTGTGATATATATATATTTTTAGAGTTGTTTGCAAAAGAGCAATTTTGTATCATTTTGGTAGAAATTTCTCAATATTTTAAAAAATAAGCTTTCAAAAAAATTCTTCTTGCTGTATTTTCATAGTTTTGCAACAAACATAATTAAAAAATAATAACAAAATGATTATTTAAGTTATATTTTAGAAAATTTTTCCCGACCCAGTCGTATACCTTAACTACCACATCAACACGAGGACATTGGCCTCGACAAAATTAACGTGTATCGGTAATGGCACTAGGACTCGAACTTATGACATAACGGCCGAAAGTCCACGACCATGACCACTAAGCTACCAGGGCCACATGGCTCGATTGAAAGCCCACACTGTTTGCGGTCAGATCTCTAGACTTCCATAATCCAAGCATCAATTCTAATGCAAACAAATAAGTTAAAAAATTAAGATGAAAAGCACTGCAAATTTCAAATTCTTTAGTGCAGTAACAAATATGAAATAAAATTGTTTGTAAGAAATCTTGTAATTAAAATGCAATATATTTTGATATTTTCAAATCAGGTCATTTATTTTAAAAAAAAAATCTAACCGTTTTTATAATGCTTAATTATACATTACCTTAAAATTAAGGCTTTTCATTTTTAAACTTTTTTTAATATGTTAGAAAGTTGCATTTCATAATAGGTTTCTGTAATATATCTAAATCTATATAAAAATCTGCATTTTGAAAAATAATTCTATATAGTTAGCACATACATTAATTCTTGTTTTATTAAAATATAGGTTTATTTTTTAAAAGGTCATAGCTAGATCTAAGTATATATATATATATAGGCCCTGTATCAAAAACTTTTAGACGTCCTTTATTTGGGCCTCTCAACGTGTTGCGAGTACTTAACTTACATATGATGGGGCCCCTGTAGCTTGGGAGCCCTGTATCATTGATACGGCTGATACAGTGGTAGCTACGCCTCTGGGCTGCAGATTAGTAGGTGAGACGTGGTTCAAATCCTGATATTACCAAAAGTGATATTTTGCAAGTACTAATCATTACATGAAACGAGGTCTTGTTTTTAAATTCTTGGGTGGTGTTGTGTTTAAGTTAGAGAATACTATATATATATATAGTTAGCTTATACTAGTGGAAGTAACTTTATCTGACCGAATATAACTTATTACTTTAAAATATACTGCCAGGTGAATACGTGTTACGATTTTCCAAAAGGTCATTCAAAAATTCATTTTGAATTGTTACTGCTAATATCTTTATGTGGGATATGGAGCGACAGAGGCTATTATCACATTTTGAATTTTTTTACTTCATAAACCTTTTTGATTCTATACGTTAGATTTTATTAAATTAAAAAGAAATGTATACTAATTTTTCCTGCTGTATAGAATAAAGAGAGGGATTCAAATTCATTTCGGACCCAGGGCGCAAAAGATCTACAGGTCGCCTTGGCACTGAATGATCGAAATTTATACCTAAATGATCTGGTTATCCGGGCCCTCTTGGACCCTCCGGGGGCTCGCACCAAGCACCCAGTGGATAAACCGGCCCTCTGGTAGGGTCGGTATTATTATAATTAATTTTATTTTAACAAATTAATTTATTTCGGCACCATTTTTTAACTTCAGAACACTTTTAAACATAAAAATTTGATAAACTACATAAAAATTATACAAACGTTTCATACTCCAAATTTTCTAACATTTTGATTGATATTCACACAGTATCAAATTTTTAAAGGACATGTAGACCATCACAAAAATAGTTTTTTATGCATATTTACTGGTAAATTCTGCAAAGTAAATTCGACTAGTTATGTTGGTCATTATTCAAGTTTTATTTCAAATTAGTATTATCAGGATTTGAGTTTTTTAAGTCTTAAAAATGATTATATTTTTTTTATAAGGACGGAAATATTAAGAATTTATCGGATTTTTTTTCGATAGTAAAATTTAAAATGCTGTAGCTATTTCTGACTTAAATAATAATTATAAGGAATTTAAATTTCAGAAACTTTTTTTGGCTATGTTGAAAACTATACTATTTACTGTAACTGCAATAAATATAGATATACATACAAAATTTTAAAATAACAAAAAAAATCAGCTGATGTTTCTTTTCTTAATTTTGTTTACGAATTAAATACAAACATATAATTGTTTCACACACAGTTAATTTTTCAAACTTTTACCAGTTTCTCATTTTTGTACTCTATCCACAACGAACTCAACGATACTTCAGTTGTGACGGGCTCACGCGTTTTTTCATTAACATGTCATTCTGGGTTCTTTGGGGCCAGAATGAATGGCAATTCTTTTCCAACCAACCCGAGAAGTAAAACGCGAAGGAAAGACGCAAATTAGGAAGCTTTCAAATAACAGAAGTTTACAGAAGTGTGTGGTATTTGCGGAATGTTATATTAGTACGTGTTTCAAGTGTGAAGAGTATTTCGGGTAGTTAAGTTACAATCAAGAGAGGTTACCCGGTACAGAGAGACCTTAGTCAAGATGCATATCATTGCACGCTAGAGAACCGCAACTCCAGCAAGGATCAGATAGATTGATACTTCGTTAGACATTAAAGGTAGGAGAGACCATTTAAATATTCGGATCTGTGTTGATATTGAAATTGAGCTTGGGCGAGTTAGTTATTGATAGTGGTCCGGGTTACGTTATTTCGGTATTATATATTGTGTGTTTAGCCACCGTAGATTCTTTCACATATCATATTATTATCTAATCTGTTATTGGTATAAGTTAAGATCTTAATAAAGTAATAGTAAGATTATGGCAGCTTCTAGTTCTTCATTTATTCCTACACTTCTAGCTCACGCTGATAATCTAGGAGAAGGGCAACCGAGGGGGTCGCCTTTAAACAGTCTCTTGATAATGTTTATAACAGAATCGAATGTGACACGTTATCCGATATTGTGTTATTGCTCTTATTCTTGTTTTAAGTCCTAAAACTTACCAAATGCTATTAGTCAAATTTTTATTGGCTATGATCTACAGAAAAATCTACCTCTTTCCAAGAGGAAGTTTTACTTCCTGTTAATATGGTTTTCAATTAACTTGGTTTAAGCTTTCACTTAACCCAGTACTGCATTTAGAGGTAATTAACTATAAAAAATGCAAGTGAAAAAAGTCTCTTAAAGTCATAGAAAAGGAAAACACTTTGAGTTATTAAAAAAACATTTAACTAATTTAAATACATAAAGGTATGAAAAATATTTAAATTCAAATATTAAAACTATTTGTACTATGTAGTGATGAGTTTTGTATCAGTCACGGTTAGGCCCGACGAGTCAACCAAGACAGATGGACAAAGCATCCCTTTTAGAAGTACCCCTTATGGCTGTAGCAATAAAAGATAGGAGTTGTTGGAAGAAGAAAATTCCAATTATATGAAAAAGTTGTAAGGTAGACTGGAACACCAGTTACTATGAATGAATCTCTGACCCTCACCCCTCTCCCAGTACGAAGACATGGGAGCTGTAAAAATAGGGGAAATGATTGGAATGGGGACACAAACAAAAAAATTCCCTTTTCTTGTAAAGAGAGGCCATCTACAATACTGAGGAATTTCTTTCCTTCTTTAAAATAATTATCCAAAAAGAAAGCATAAGAATATTGAACAAATTTGAAGCCTAATAGTTAATCAAAAATACGAAAGAATAACTTTGGAATCAATAAAATAATAAAAGTTAAGGCTACAGTGGACAGTAAAAATATTTTTTTTTAATTTTTTACAAACATGCCCCAGTTTTACTGGCTGTATGTAACTAAAACCATATAAAAAATTTGGTGAGAAAAAAATGATTAGTTTTTAAAAAATTTAAAATTTAAAAAAAATTTACGAAAATTTAAAAATTTCAAAACGTTCCATGCGTTTTGATTTTTTTTTAAATTTTATATTTTTACCTGATTTAACTTCTTTAAGCAATTCTTTACAAATGTATGCATACAATGTAATGTTTTATATGATAATTTACAAAATATGGCTAAACGCAAATTTTTATATACAAATTTCAAGAATTTTAATGATTTTCTACATAAAAAAACTTTAATATCTTCTTTCACCCTATCACTATTACTGCAACGCATCCAAGAATTTATAAGTATACATTAGATGAATACTTTTGGAAAGTTTTGTTATAATTCGACAAAAATTTCAACGCATGGAACATTTTGAGTTTTGGTCTCGAGGCAAATTTTTGATTCTGAGAAAAAAAGCTTTGTAACCCCCCGTAGTTTAAACTCTTCTCATATGAACAGTAGAAAGACTATCGCGCCCTCTAGCGGCTAGAACAATCTTCAGTAATGGGCAAGCTTCGGAACTGTAAGAACGTACGAGCATGCGCTCCCCGATCCCTTTCAATTCTATTGTAACTATTAGTTCTCTAGTTATGTATGTAAATGTTTGTTTTGTCTAATAAACGTGTTTAATTAACTAGTGGACTTAATTAAGAACCCCTTCCCCGCGTGTCCCTTTATTACATTTGGGTCACACCGCTTATACAATTTAAAGCCCAACGTGTTTTTATAGTTAAAGAGGCTTGGTTGTTGCTCGCTATTAATTTTCAGGTTAGCCGCTAATGTGTTCCGTTCTCACTCGTAGAAATGTGCAAGTAACAAATTTTTCAGGTTAACCGCTATTGTTCCGTTCTCACCTGTAGAATGAGCAAGTTTAACACATTCATTGGATTTATCTTCACCTGAAGAACAAGT
>BMAU01004518.1:0-46723 GCA_019973935.1 Trichonephila clavipes
CGAGATAATTCTTGTAACTTCAGCGTTTCAGTTTCGAGAGAATTTAAGGAAAAATTGAGATTTCTTTAAGGGAAAATTTTTTTACAACTTTGATAATTAAAATTTAAAATTCTGTACTCAAATTAAATTCATACCATGTCCAATCTGTAAGCCTTCTAAATCGTCTCTCGAGTTATACTGCAGGAGTTTTTTAATGCAAAAAATGATGTGAAATTAACATTATTTTAGTTGAATAACTGTACATGGAAAGTAGAATACACCAGAAAACTCTAATTTATATTTATATATATATATTGTACTTGAACTAGGGCACAGTAGCCACCGATAGTACAAAGGCAGAAAAAAATAGGTATCTACTAATTTACTTAAAATGTAGTTTTCAAACCATTTTTCATACCAAGTGTGAAATACTTCAAGCAGAAAAACCTTGATTTCGAAACGTTATTAAAATTGTACAATGCCATTTGAAATATTTAAATGTCCCAAATAACGATGCAATTTTCTATCTTTTTTACTATCGAATATAATTGAGTTATTTTTTCTGTCAGACGGAACAAGAGGAACTACAGCTAGCATCTCACAAAATCTATGTATAATTTTCACGTTATTGCTTGAAGTAAATATTGCGCGACCTTATTATGATTTTTTTCCATTTTTAAAATTCTCTTGGACACCTTTTTCCATCCATTAGTTGTCTAAAGACCTTATGCCAAGTATACGTATTTGGAACAAATTTTCTTTCAAGTGATCGTTTGGAGCGATTTTTGCACAGTTGCCATAACAACGGCTTCAAACAACTTTTCCCCAGTGAGCTGAAAGAATTGCTTGGAATTAGAATTCTTTTTAGAATTAAAATACCTCGAAATTTCAGCTAATGGTGTTCTTTGGCTCGTTACATCATATACAAGTGAGTATAAGTGAGTGAATATTAACGTCGCGCACTGTTTAGCTACACGAGAGCTTTTGGCGACGGACCACCTAATTTTAAACCATGGTCAAGTGACGTGGAGGACACCTGAGCGGGCACCCTCCTCTTCTAACCAACATGGCACACTACAGGGAGGACGCTTCAGCTCTGGACCGATTTAACGGGCATCGCTGCTCTACACGGTGGGTCTTTAGTGGTACTGGGCTCGAACTCATGACATGCCTCCCATGATGCGATACCTTGACCTCTGGGCTACTGCAGCTCTCGCATCATAAACAAGATGGCGGTAAGGATGGCAGACTCGGCTTCGTCAAACGCATTAGAAATGGCGTATAATATTTTAAGGAGAATAGTGCGCCTATTTTTTACGACCGTTTACAAAAGCGCAAGTGGAATAAAAGAAATAATATTGGATGTTCGTTTTCCGAAGCTGAAAAATCGGCAAGTAGTTTTTCTATGGGCAGATAGGGGGCGGCTGACGTCAGTGCGTATCGTTTTGTTAACGTTAACCTTCACTTTTACAGTTTCTCGAACTGGTTGCTCAAAAGAGACTCGAGTTGTTCCGAGACTAGCGTGTATGGGAAGGCCTTTATTGGATAAAAGTAGGAAACGCGCATTGAATATCCATCCGTTATATTTCTTTCAATTCCTTTGGATAAGTATCGGCAACTTTTTATTCTTTTACCAGATGATACATTTTATCGATTTGAGTAAATCTAACTTGATTTTTATTAATATGGTGAAGGATCTTACAATTTCTAATCGTGAGCAAGTGATGAATATGGCGTTGTGTGGAGTTGGCACCGCATTCCCCGAACTTCCACATCATGGCAATGTGAGGACTTTGAACCCTGACACATTTAAAGTGCATCAGTTTCTCTACGCCGCCGGTCCTGAGTGGCACTGGAGTCAGGGCTGAGAGAGAGAGAGAGATCTAGCAGGTGTGCAGCGCGTGCACCACACGCGGGTGGCCGAAACAATTCTTTTGATCAAGCAAAATTTTTGGGAATTTTTCAAAATAAAATGTATTATAAGTTGAATAAATATGCCGAATTTTAAATAGTTATTGAAAAATCAAAATAAGTGCCGATTTCCTGATATCATAAGATAGTTCGAGAAAAGTAATAATGGATTTCAAATTCTGAGGAACATCCCTTCTCATTAGAGGTGTAGGCTGTCTTATCAGAGGCCAGTATCAATGATACAGGCCTCCCTAGCAACAAGGGCCCGGACGCGTGTAAGTAAAAAGTCGTAAAAATGTTATTAATGGTAATATTAACAGTTCCTTTCTATACATTTGTAGTATGTCACTGGCTGCAAACAATATAAATCTTCTGTGTGTGAATTCTGAATCTCAGGTCCTACTATAAAAATGTTTAAAAGCTGGTAAAGTTACTCAAGTTAATGTGAAAACAAGGAGTGGTATGTGGTCAGAAAGCAGGAAAAACTGCTCATTCAAAGCGGTTCGACAAATAGATCGTTGGAAGTGAAATACAGATAACTTTTGGAATGGAAAAACTACATTCAGAATGTTATTTGCTTGTAAATGAAAATACCCCCTTCGTCTGTTGATTGATTGACTGTAATAAACGTCACACTAAGAAGCTACAGGAAGGATTGGCAGTTGGAATTTTTTTTGAAGTGGTCCAGTAAAAGCGAATATTAGATTTTATTTATCCCGGTTCTCTTTTATTTCTTTCACCAACATACATTTCTCAACCAAAAGACCGAATGCGCATTCAGTTATCAAGGGATCTGCTTCTCGTTCCGATAAAGATCTGACCCATAAGCACCAGGAATTTTCTGTCACTCTCCAAATCTATAGTTAATTATTTTTTTAACGAGTATTCATGAGTTCTCAACGCTGATCCCATGGGGGAAGGGGGAGGGAGCGTTAAGGAAGAATTTCGACACATCAGACAAAAGTAATGAAAAAACGATCAACATTTATGACATGCTTAAGGACGAATGAAAAGAATGGGGCAGAATGACCCTCAGAAAAAAAAAGACTCCTTTTCGAAGAAAACTGACGAAATTTTGCGTCAATTTGACTTCCGAACTAATTTCTTTTAGACAAGACAAAAACCGGAACAAAAAAAGGTAACTATATTTTCACTTTCAAAATTCTCTTTTCGATTTTTAAGATTTAGCTAGCTGCATGGCCCGTCGTTGCACGGGCTATCTCTACTTTTATAAATTTTCCTTTTCTTTCACAAAATCAGAACTTCTAATACTCATTTTCAAAATGGCTTCCCCCCTCCACCGCTTAGCCCAGCGTTGTTCGGGCTTTCTCTTTTCCTCGTGACACCAGCATTTCTGCGTGCGTATTTGTACGCGCACAATGTGAGTGATTTCTAAAATTATGTCAACAAATTTCCCTTTTTCAAAATTTATTCCATTCCACTTATTTTCTTAAATAGACGATGTACTTTTTAATTAATAAAGAATTAATTTCGTAATGAAATAATAGAAATAATCCTTTTAAAAAACATATATATATATATATATTAAAATCAAATTTCTATAAGTAAATAAATGAAAGAAAAATTAACAGATTTCTATTGAAATGATTGCTTTTTTCTGAACGTTTGATTAAACATATAAATACATAAGTTAGAAAAAAACAGTATGGGGGAAAGCCTATATATATATAAATAGATGTACTGAAAAAAATAATAAAAAAAACCCCGATCTGATAAAAACATTTTGATATTTCATTTTAATTTTAAACTTTTTCATTCCACTAAAAATATTTTAAACTTTAAAAAGTAGCGTGATGCGAAATGGAAAGTGTCTTCCTCTTCAGTTTCGAACCTGGGAACTACCGTTTTATAAAGCAGCGCTTTAAACAGCTGAGCTGTCCTTACTCCGGATAAGAGCATTGAATTGAGCTTTAAAATAAAGGTAGATTTTTTTCAATACGCCGTTTCGTTAAAGTAAAAGATATTTTTTTCGGGCTTCATTTTTAAGTTAAGGCTTTCAAAATTCATTTTTCGATTGCAAACAACGGTAAAAAAAAAATTTTTAAACAAAAAACTTTAAAAAAAGTAATGTTTACATAATTATCGTAAAAGGGAAAAAAATTGAAAAACATATTTTTTAACCGTAATTTTCAAGATATTTTTTCAATTTTTGTATAGATTACGTATAATATTTTTCTACACGCGGAAAAAAAGAAAAGCATTAACTTTTTTTTAGTGTAAAATATTTTTTTTCATTAACTCGAAAGAAAGTTCAAGCACAACAACTTATAACTCGTATTCAAAAAAAGGAACCTATTTCGACTCATTTTTACGAAAACGTGAAAAATACAAAATATAATTATTTTGTAAAATAAATTATAGTATATCGTAGCATACTAAATGATCTTTACGAATCTGTAATTATTTTTTGTGTGAGTTTCATGAAAAAAATTAGATCATGTTTTAAAAACCTCTGAAAAAAAAGAAGTTCCGAAAATATTTAAAAAAAACTGTAAAATAATTAAATTGAAAGATATATATATATATATATATATATATAGAGAGAGAGAGAGAGAGAGAGAGAGAGAGAGAGAGAGAGAGAGAGAGATGACAACGGCCAGATTGAGTTAAATATACATTTATTAAGGGGAATTATTTGCAAGGGAGGGCTAAAAGTTAGTAACAAGTAATCGAAACATCATTAGATCGTTGGATTCCACGAGGCGTTTCGTTCCTGCGCCCTCGTCATCGTCTCATCGCCGTCGCCTCTCTCGGTCGTCTCTCGCGCAATCGTTCTATTCGAGTCTGGTTTACTCGTTATCCTCGAACCGCCTTGTCAGATATGTGGCGCTCTCTTGGCATTACGTCATTAAGGAATATAGGAGGGATACGATATGTGCACATCCATTCCTACATCGGCCATCATGACCAAGCATGCGTCCTCGCATGTAAAATACAGTGTATTTCAAAATATCATGAAATAAAATTGAAAAGCTAGAGGAAATAAACTTACAAATAAAACAATTATTAAAACAGACAAATATGTATCAGAAAATCAAAACTAATAATAAAGAATAAAAAAAATAGGTATACAGATGGAAAGAAGACAAACAATACAAAGCAATCTTGAGTATGGTGATAATGTCAAAAAAAAAAATAAAAAATGTTAAAGTACAAGTTTGCGTTCGTAATGTAACATTCATTTGTTAGGCCATGGTTTCAAGTATTCGGCACAAGTACTTGTTTTGGTTGGGCCATCAAAATTTCCACATTTTTCGACGTTGTAGGTATCGTTAGGTTTTACTTGTGTTATTTTATATGGACCGATAAATTTATTGCAGAGTTTTTGTCCAGGTCCTTGTTGCGTTTTTTTAATAGCAACTAAGTCCTTAACACTGTATAAATAGGGAGATTTTCGTTGAAGATTATAAGACTTTTTGTTTTCATTTTGCACTTTAATTATTTGCGTTTTTGCCGCTTTACGTAGGAGTTCTCTGTTTTCATTAATGAGAGCCAATATCATATAAACCCCCACTTACACCTCATTGACCGCCAAACTATTTGTTTTTACTGACGAGGACCCCTGGGGGTCTATAGACCACTTTGGGAATCACTGGTGTAAAAGATCCTAATTAAAAAGGTATCGTACAAATTCCTTTTAAAATGGCAATAATATGCAAATATACATCCACACAGACACACACACACACATATATATATATATATATTGTTCAAAAGTTTTTAAAATTTGAAATTAATAAATTTGAATTAAACCACTTTGGGAATCACTGGTGTAAAAGATCTTAATTAAAAAGGTATAGTGCAAATTCCTCATAAAATGGCAATAATATGCATATATATATATATATATTGTTCAAGTTTTTAAAATTTGATCTTACAAAATAATGGCTATCTTAACACAGTCTTAGAATAGAATAGAAAATTATATCTTTATTTCACATGTTACATTCAATAAAAAGAAAAAAAAATGTCTATATAAATAAAAATAACTTATATTTTTCTTTGAAAATTCTTTTAACTGTTTGAAGCAATATAAATTAAATATTTAGCAATTATAGAATAGTTCATTTATAACTAAACAAAATTATCCCAATATATTAGAATTACAAACAAAATCATCTTAAGGCTGTTTTCGGTCAATGTTAAAGGATAGGGATGAAACGGCAAAGACATTTGTGGGCAGGAAAAAGCTCCAATAATAATAATAAATTTTATGGATATAAAGAAAATAATTGTTTAAAGGATAGTGTTTTTTGAATTTTGATTTTTTGGAAAATTACACAGTTTTCAGCATTTTTGCAAAATGAAATTTGACTTTTCCATGTTAAAGTATAGGAGGTGGAAACGCAAAAGACATTTTAACAGAAAAAAACATTTTTTTAGAGTAGAATTAAATAGTATATAAGAAAGCAAGCTTCCCTCTTTGGACTAGTGTAGCCAGAATTAAGTTTTATGTTTTTCTTAATTAACTTTTTTAAATTTTAAGTTCATTCTGAATTATTTTTGGCGTAGTTAGGACTATCTCAAACAGATGGCACCACCATCGTTTGAAAAGCGAATTTATTCTTGGCTACGAATACTTATTTTTGGCGATATCTTTCTGAAATATAGTCGCCAGCTGAAATTATGGTAACTTGCAAATTGTTACAAATAGTGGACAATGGAAAAGATTTATGATGTGGACGACAGAGCTGGCATTTAACAGCTCTCGACAGATTTAAATCTGACGGCGTGGACAATGGAAAAGATTTATGATGTCCGATTTTTATCTGACGAAATTTTTAAATATTTTCTGCATGTGTGCTTTAAAAAAAATCGTTTATAATTATACAGCTTAGATTTTTTTTTTGTCTGTTATTGAAGGAATGTCTGTAAGAATATTTAAATTCTGCGAAATGACTTAACGAAGAATGAAAGTATACTTACTTTATACTTGATCGAAAGTTGTGAATTAACTCTAAAGAACACAAATTACTACTCCTTGCTCACAAATTAAAATTTTAATCTAATTATTGTAATGCAATTATTATTATTATATTATTATTTTCTTTTTTAACTAACAAAAATTTTTTCCCATCGATTTTATATTTGACGTAAAACTTTACCATAAACCATTGGAACAATTATTAACACAAAATATTGTTTTCTAATTTAATTAACAGAAACTTATTTTTTCAATTAATTATGTTCAGATTCTAAGCCGCACCCCAAATTCTCAGCACATTTTTGTGAAAAAAATAGTGTAAAATATATTATCGATATATGATATATTTACGGAATGAAAAGTGGCTGCGATACCCTAGTGGTCAAGGTAACGTACTCGTGGCTGGCGTGTCATGAGTTCGAGCCTAGTACCGCTGAAGTTCTGTCGTGTAGGGGAGCGATGAACGTTAAATCTGAGAGCTAAAACGTTCTCTCATTGGTGTGGTAGTTAGGAGATGGGAAGTGCAAGCTCAGGTGTCGTCCTCGTCACTTGACTATGGTTCAAAGTTACGAGGTCCGTCACCAAAAGCCCTCGTGTAGCTGATCAATATGACATTTATATTCAATCACTAACTAAACGAAATAAAAAAAATAATAAAGGTGAATTAATAAAAAGTGAATAATTAATTTACTTTACCAGCATTAAAAACTTTTTTCAGTCTTCGAATCTAAGTTGCACCAGAATTTTTGTAGCCTAAGTATCGGGAAAAAAAGTGCGGCTTAGATTCTAATAAATTCGAAGAAAAATTCAGTGTAATGAATGTTCGCTACATGTCTAAAGACATGTGCCAGTACAGATATACGATAATTTAATGGAAAACCATCTTTCAAAATTTAAAGTACAAAATATCTATGATTTAAAGAGCGAAACTAGGGGGCAAGCATCTTCTGAACGATGGAGATATGAGAGATCGTTGAGACTCTCATCTTCTTTTTTCAAAGAAATTGCTCTTGCAGGAAAAAATCTACTCCGTGTTCGAAGCTTGTGATGCGCATTGTGTATGGTAGAGACTTATGCAATGCAGCAATGAAATATGGATTGGCAAACGAGGAGATCGCTCGGAAGCAGTATGAGAGGGAATATTCAACTGAAGTAAAAATATGTGGCTTATTTGTGGACAAAGATAAACCCTTTTTGTGTGCTTCACCCGATGGATTGGTTGGTGATGATGGACTCATAGAAATTAAATGCCCTTATTCTGCGAGATTTGAATCAAATCTGCTGGAATTTTTAATTACAAAAAAAAAAAAAATAGTCTAGGTTTCAAATTTTCCAATGAAAGGGGAATCTATTTACCATTAAATCATAAATTTTACTTTCAAATACAAGGTCAGTTATTTATTACACAACGGAAATGGTGTGATCTGTATTTATGGTGCAAAAAGGATTCGTTAACTCTGCCTATAGAGGCAAACGAAGAGTTTTGGAAAGGAATTATTCCAAAACTATAGAAAAGTTTTATTTTAAATGTGTTCTTCCTGAAATTCTTGATGGAAGAGCACCACGAAATATGCCTTTGAGGGAGCCGTTATATGTAGAGGAATCTAGTAGAAGCAAAAAACAGAAAATGATTGATATAGGTTAGGAAATGAAACCTATATATTATCGAATGATTATTTGATTAACGTCAAGCTTTGAAGCTTCACTGGGACTATCGCCGACCTCGTCATTTCGATCAAGTGACGAGGACGAAATCAGAGCTGGAACCGCAATCTCCCAAAATTTCCACCATTAGCAACATATAGTATCATCTACTTCAAACATCTGCTTTGAGGTTCAGCCTTCTACATAGCGGACGGCCGCGGTAGCCGAGTGGTATAGGTATCGGACCGTGGCTTGCCTTGCCACGAGTTCGAGCCCAATACCATTAAAGACCCGCCGTGTAGGGCAGCGATGCACGTTAAATCTGTCGAGAGCTGAAACGTCCTCCCGTTGGTGTGGTGTGGGAGTTAGGAGAGGGGGTGCCAGCTCAGGTGTCGTCCACGTCACTTGACCATGGTTCAAAATTACGTGGTCCGTCGCCAAAAGCCCTCGTGTAGCTGAACAGTGCGACGTTAATATTCAATCAATCAATCAATTCTACGTAGCGGATCTTCAGCAGGGACACCAGAATTCAAACCGACGATGCAACACCACGTCGATCACGAGTTCGTAACCATGAACTCTTGCCTACTGTGACCTCCTATATCTTCTCGAACAGGATACCGTAAAAACTGTCCATGATATATATTTTTATAATTAAGTATATTACTTAGCCATTTATTTGGATTCCTACATAGAATGAAACTATTATTTTGTTACCAAATATGCCCAAAAATTAAACAATAATGTAATTTTCTTTGATTTAAATATAATGTTAACTTCCAAATTGAAAAATTGTTATTGACATATATTCATTAAATAAACATAAATTTCTTAGAAAAAATAAAAGCAATGTTTATATATTATATGCTTGATAATTAATTGCCAGCCTATTTTCTCTCCCTTATAATGATATTTTAATCGTTCTCTAAAGTTACAAAAGTAATTTTAATTTCAAAATATCTCTCTTTCTTTCTTCCTTTTTTTTTTTTTTTTTTGCTGAACATGAAATAATTTTGTAATGCTTATTTTCATTTACGTACCATTTCTTATAAAAAATATTTTTTGAATTTAAAAATTATTTTACAAACATACGTAAAATAATAGTCAAAACCATAATTAACCAGTTTTTTAATGAAATAGCTGCATACTATCTTAGAAAAATATCAAAATTGATAACCTTTAACCTTTTTAACATTTATATATATAAAACTACTTTTTTAAAGAAAACTCTATTCAAAATTGTTTCCCTTAAACCTTTAATAATGTAATACAGGTGTAAGTGTATACCTAATTGGAAATTTCTGAAACATTTTTTTTTGTACATAAGAACTTTATTTTGTAATACTTTTAGAAACATTTATTATTCCATTATAAAAGAATATTAAATCGTTTTTCTTTATATGTAGTGCCTACTAGATTGTAAATATTCCATTGTTTACTGTACCGGGACCAACAAAACAAATTTATTCACGTTAATACATTGTTTTTGCACAACTAAATCGTTTTGTAATGGAAAATTAATTTTTTTTTTATTTGTGGATAAAAATACCTATAATCAAGGAGAGCGAACAACTTATTGACATTTTAAAAGACATTTGACGGTAAAATCTATATTAAAACAAGAACAGCTCCTAAAATTTAGATTGCAAAATACATAGGATTTTTTCCATAGTTAGAAACGAATAAAGCATTCATAACAAATTATCAGAATCCATGAGTCGAAAAAGTAAGAAAGCCATTTTAGATCTCTCTCATGGTCAAGAGTCAACACTATTTTACTCCTCCCCAAAAAAAGAACAAGTATTTCGTTTCACAGTCGTAAAGACTGTGGTCCTCTTCCCCCTGCAGAGAAAGGGGAGGATTCTATTGAAGGAAGTGCGCTACACACACAGAGAGAATTTTTTTTTTTTTCAAAATCAACCAAAAGCGGAGAGCAGAGTGCACACGATCTTCTCTTTTCAAACAATTAAATCTCACCAGCAATGACATCCAATAATTCACAAAATAGCTGTAAATTTATGTTTCGAGATATCTCTTTCCGATTTTTTCGAAATTTCGCAATTGTCCATAATTCTGGAGATCTTCGTATAATAAGGACCATTATAAAGTTGCAGCGACCTTACAGCTCAACATAACGACTCCAAAACTGAACTGAATTGATCTGATATTATTGTAGCGTGCCTGATTCCCATGTGTTGTAGTCTTTAGAAGTTTACCTCTTAATTGCTCATTTAATCTTTAAAGTTAATAAATGTTATTGTTATTTAATTCAACCGTGTTGTAGTGAAGAATGCCTAACCACGCAACGCGGCAGTGGTGACCCTTTTTGGACTTAAAAACACGTAAGCTATTCTGTTCTACTGGCGAATGCAATACAAATTTTTCTACTACGGATGATCAGTACGTAGCGAAAGATTTTTTTTTTCTCCTTCTCCTCAAGGCCACTTGAAGCATCTGCTCTGAGATTCGTTTCGCTTCCTGCTTATTCAACAATATGACTAGTGAAACCGTTGAAGTCGCTCGTATTGCGTTGCGGCTGCCGCCGTTTTGGAAATCCAACGTTCGTCTATGGATTGCGCAATGCGACCATGCATTCACATTCAGTGGTATCGCCAGTGATGATACTAAGTATTCTGCTTTGGTTGCGAACCTGGATGCTGAAACTCTCTCCTACGTGTCGGACATTGTGTTAAGCCCTCCGAACAGTGACAAATATCACACTCTCTCACAGCGGCTCATCACCCAATTTAGCGACTCGGAGACTCAAAAAATTAAGAAACTGCTTACTGACCTTCAGCTAGGAGATGAGAAGCCCAGCCACCTGTTGCGAAAAATGAAAGAGCTGTCTAATGGCCAACTCCAGGATGACTTTCTGCAAAGTTTGTGGCTTCAAAGAATGCCACCACATATCCAGACTGTTTTGTCTGCATCCTCGGAGCCTTTGGATAAACTGGCTATCATCGCTGATAAGGGTTCTGAAGTTGTTGGTGCGTCCTCGACTATCTGTGCTGCCACAACTGTTCCTCCACCATCCCAGTCATCTTCATGCAGTGCTCAGCCAACCATGGACTCTCTCGCCAGGCAGATCCAAGAGCTGTCTCTACAAGTTGCTGAACTGACAAGAGAGCGCAATTCCTCTCGCCACCAACGATATAGTTCTGACCGCCGGAGATCACATTCACGCTCTAGGAGTGTCAATAGAGGAAGTGGCATCTGCTACTATCATCGCCGTTATAAAGAGCAGGCCCACAAGTGTGTTTCACCTTGTGCATATCTGCAAAAAAACGAGTAAGCTCTGTTATAGCTGGAATGGCAGAGCCCTCGAAACATACCAGCCGGTTATTTTTATTAGACCGCAAGTCTGGCCAGAAATTCCTCATAGACTCTGGAAGTGAAATCTGTGTCATCCCACCTTCTCCAACTATGAATAAATCACCTCAGTCTAACTTCTCCTTATTTGCTGCTAATAATACCAAAATTCCAGCCTATGGTATGGTCCGTAAAGAACTGAACCTGGGTCTGAGGCGACCTTTTATCTGGACTTTCATAATTGCTGATGTATCATCTCCTATAATTGGTGCTGATTTTCGAAAGCACTTCAACCTTTAATCGACCTTAAGAAAAAAAAGGTTGGTGGATGTGGAAACTTCTCTTTTCACTTCTTGTGTTTTTTTCAAATATTGTACAGCCCTCAATCCTCACTGTAGATGCAAACATCAGTTTTAAAAACATCTTATCGGAATATCCAGACCTCAGCAACCCTTCTTTAATTTCCAAATCAGCATCACATGGCACAGTCCACCATATTATTACTACTGGCCCACCAGTCACTGCCAGGCCTAGAAGGCTACACCTAAACTGTATGATGCAGTGAAGGTAGAATTTGAATTTCTTCTTGCTCAAGGCATTATTAGACCTTCCAAAAGTCCCTGGAGTTCTCCTCTTCATGTTGTGCCCAAATCTGACTCTACAGTTAGACCTGTTGGGGATTACAGGCAGCTGAATTCTGTTAATGAGTTCGACAGCTATCCCATGCCTTATTTGAATGACTTTGCTCATGCACTACATGGCAAGAAGATATTTTCCAAAATAGACATTTTTAAAGCATTCCACCAAATCCCTATAGCTGAGTGTGATATTCCTAAGACAGCTGTAACAACTCCATGGGGTCTTTACGAATATACCCATTTGTGTTTTGGCCTTGTGATTGCACCACAAACCTTTATGCGATTCATGCATGAAGTACTAAGAGGACTTCCTTTTTGTTTTGTCTACTTGGATGATATTTTGTGTTACTCAGAAAATGCTGAGGAGCATCGTTCTCACTTAAGAACTATATTCCAAAGACTGAGCTCATATGGTTTAAAACTAAATATCTCTAAATGTGTATTTGGTGTGACTGAACTCATTTTCCTTGGCCACCTTATCACTCCTGATGGCATTAAGCCATTGCCTGACAAAGTTCAAGCAGTTCTTGATTACAAACAACCAGAGACTGTTGGCTCTCTGAGAAAATTTTTAGGACTGTTAAATTTTTATAGACGTTTCTTGCCCAAAGCAGCTGAACAACAGTATCTTTTAAGTGAATTTTTAAAAGGTTCTAAAGGTAAGAAGGACTCAAAGCCTTTAAACTGGTCTTCTGAGGCAATTACAGCATTTCAGAGGTGTAAACAAGCTCTTGCTGATGCTGCACTTCTTGCTCATCCTTCACCTTCTGCCCTCGCTTGCTCTTCATGTGGACGCCTCTGATTATGCCATAGGAGGTGCACTTCACCAAGCTGTGGACTCTGAGCTACAGCCATTGGCTTTCTTTTCCAGAAAACTTACTTCATCTGAAAAGTATTACAGTGCCTACGACCGTGAACTCCTTGCTATCTACTCGGCTATCCGACACTTTCGGTATATGCTGGAAGCTAGAGATTTCACAGTGTTTACTGACCACAAGCCCCTCACTTATGCTTTTAGGCAAAAAAGTGACAAGTGTTCTCCACGGCAGATCCGTCAGCTGATTTCATCTCTCAGTTCACCACAAATATTGTACACATTCCAGGATCTGACAATATTGCTGCTGATGTTCTCTCTCGTGTTTCTGCAATCACCTTCCCAAGTCAAATTGACTATGACTGTATTGCTGAGACACAACAGACTGATCAGGAGCTTCACACCCTAATAGCATCTGGAACTTCCTTGGAACTCAAAAAGGTAACTTTTCCCAATTCGTCTACTGAAATTATGTGTGATCTATCAACGGGCACAGCCAGACCCTACATCCCAAAACAGCATAGCCAAGATGTTTTTCTCTGCTATGCATAATTTATCCCATTCTGGCATACGTCGATCAGTGCATTTGATGAAGCAGCGTTTTGTTTGGCCATCAATCTCATCAGATGTAGCTAAATGGGCAAGACACTGCCTAGCTTGCCAAAAATCCAAAATTCATCGTCATACTAGATCACCTCTTTCATCATTTCAAGAACCTTCCCAACGTTTTGATCATGTTCATCTGGATCTCATTGGACCTCTACCTCCATCAAATGGCTACACCTATTGCCTGACAATGATTGACCGTTTTTCGAAATGGCCAGAGGCCCAACCTCTCAAAGACATAACTGCTGAGACTGTGGCTGAGGCCTTCTTTTCCTCTTGGGTGTCTCGCTTTGGAACTCCTGCAATTCTCACAACCGACAGGGGCAGGCAGTTTGAGTCCTCGCTCTTCAAAGCTCTTAGCAAACTACTTGGTGTTCAGAAGTGTCGTACAACTGGATACCACCCTCAAGCTAATGGGATGATCGAAGAATTGCACCGCCCATTGAAAAGTGCAATCAAATGCCATGCTACTGAGCGTTGGACAGAAGTACTCCCTATCATCTTACTAGGTCTACGAGCTTCTCTTAAAGAAGATTGTTGTTCTTTTGTGAAATCACTTCTACTACGGTATCTTGGGACATCACATTTATTTATATACATACGAAAATATTGAGCTGCACACAGCAAGTCTGACCCAAAAGCACACAGCGAACGGTCAGCTCGTCAACCTTAGAAGGAACGGAGTGAAGGCGGGAAAAAGCGCGTGGGCGGATTCAGTTATCCTTTCGCCAGAAAAATAGTTCACTCGCCTCACCCCAACATACCCCTCCTGCGAGTGATACATTTTTTTTCAAACAATACAAACATTATAGACATATACACAATACACATAAAATATAACAATTGACATAAAAATCAAGAGAGTAATGCAATTTGTTGCATTGAATATTCCAACTTTTCTACATTCAGAAATCTGCAATTAAAAATTCTGTTTGATGTATCTTCAATTAAATCCTTTATAAAATGAAAAACTTAAGTTCATATGCCTTGATTTATTTGAAGAACGGGTTAATCCACTGAATTGCTGCTTGGCTATCTGAATTTAAAGTTACAGCATTATTTATAAATTGTTCACATTTTAATTCAGTTAACAAATTTACAGTCCAAATTATATCTTTACAAATTTCAGAAATAGAAAATAACTCTGCTTCACATGTTGATAAACTAACACTCTTTTGTTTACGACATTTCCATAAAATTAATGAAAACACCAGAAAATGATTTTCCATTTTCTGCAAACTAGCATCTGAACTAGCATTTAAAATACCAAATTCATTTTCATAAAACAACAAATTTTTATCTTTTGAGCCCATCAAATATCTTAACACTCGTTTAGCCAAATTGTAATGTCTCTTCTCTGGATTATGATTAAATTGGGATAAATAAGATATTACAAAAGAAATATCAGGTCGAGTTCTATTAGCTAAATATAAAAGTTCACCAATTAATTCCTGATACATAGTAATATCAATAAATTCATTTGTAGAGGGAAAAATTTTGTCTTCCCCCTTCACAATTGGAGTTTTCACACTTTTACAATTTTCTAAATTATGTTTGACTAATAATGAATTAATGTAGTCACACTGGGATAAATAAATACCATTTTCACATTTTTCAATTTCCATGCCTAAAAACTTATTAGTTTTGTTTTCAACCACTTCAAATACATTTTTAATCTTACTAACAATATCTTCATACATTTTATCATTGTTACAAAAATAGCTAAATCATCTACATACATACATAATATAAGAACACTTTGATTAACAGATTTATAAAAAAAACACAATTATCAGGAGCTAATTGTTTTAAACCAAAATTTTCTAATTCACCCTTTATTTTCATGTACCAACCAGACTGTGGCAAACCATAAATACTCTTTTAATTTACAAACTTTATCATCTCCAATTAATTTTTCATAACCAGGGAGGGGGTAACACATACACCGTCTCCTCTAAATCACCATATAAGTATGCAGTTTTTACATCAAAGAAATTAACATTTAACTTTAATTTAGCTGCAAGTGCAATTAACAATCGAAAAGATTCAATATTTACAACTGGTGAATACGACTCTGAATAATCTATGTTTTTAATTTGATTAAAACCAGCTGCTACAAGCCTTGCTTTGTATTTTATATTTTTTCCCAGCATCATCATCTTGTTTTAAGCTATATACCCATTTAGTTTTTATTAATTTTTGATTTCGCAGGTTTTTGTACAATTTCCCAAACTTTATGTTTATCTAACGAATCTAATTCATTCTCCATTGCTAATTTCAATTTTCCAATTAGCACTATTTTCTGCCTCAAAATAAGAGTTTGGTACATTATTCACCCAGACATCAGCTTAGATTTTAGTCTTTCCGATCTTCTAACAGGGATTTGATTTTGCACATCATTCAATTCAAAGTACCGGAATTTGGATTCTGCCTGTCGAGGTGATGACGTGGTCTGAAGGGGAATTGAGTTATCATTCTCAATTGCTCCAGGTCCATTATTTATATCAAAATTATACAACACTCCATTCTCTGTATTTTTGATTAATTTCGTTTCTTTTTCTTTCGGGAGAGACTTCAAAAAAAGGAGTCAATATCCCATGTTTCATTTTCTATCTCACCTAAATAATTACTACCTTTTTTAAATATTCATTAAATTTAACTGATCTCTCCTCAATTACTTTTTGATTTTTAATATCATAAATTCGATATCCCCTCCTTTCTCAGCATATCCTAGCATAATTCCATCTTCCTGGAACTTCAAATTTATTTCTCAATACTTTCGGAACGTGAAAATAGGGCCACACAGCCAAATTTTTTCAGATAATTTAATTTTGGGTCCAAATTTCTAATGGGATTTTTCTTTCCCTTTTCGTGGTGTAACATTAGATACTTGAGTACTACAATTAATAGCTTCAGCCCAAAATTTTAAAGGAAGTTTACTTTCATATAATAAAGATCTAGCTCTTTCTAGAAGAACACGGTTGGCTCTTTCTGCCTTGCCATTTGATTCACTATTGTATGGAATAGTTTTTTCATGAAATATTCCTGAATTAGCCAGGTAAGTATCTAGTTGTTCATTTACAAATTCTAACCCATTATCAGTTCTTATCTTTTTAATCCTTTTTCTGTTAAATTTTCATATTTAGCTTTAAATTGAGAAAATATATCAAAACACTTCATATTTATTTTTTAAGAAATAAGTAAAGTACATGCCAGAAAAATCATCTACAATTACCATAAAAATATTTTGCACCACCATGCGATTGATATTAATTGGACCCACAGGTCGGCATGGAGCAACTCAAGAATTTGTAGTCTGGATATATATCAATACTATGATGAGTATATCACAACCATTATCAATATCAATATAAATTTTAAGCATATATTTACAATTTAAATCATATATATATAAATGTTAATTATTAGTAGATTGGTCAGAAATAAAACATTCAGAATTATACATAGGTTCTAATTTAATTCTAATCTACCATTATTTTTAAATGCTTTAGTTATTAACTTATCATTTTTATCATATATCAATACACAATTATTTTCTGATTTAATCTTACAACCTTTATCCATTAAACATGTTACAGACAGTAAATTACATCTTAATTGAGGAACATAACTGACATCAGTAATTGTTAGATTAATAGAATTACAATGTTTTGTACTCACAGTTTTAACTGAAACGTTTCCAGTTCCTTGCTCATCATTTTAGAATTTTTATCGGCTAAGTAAATGTCCATCACTTCTGGACTAATATTTTTGAACCACACAGGTTCTTTAGCCATATGACAGGATGCACCACTATCCAGAATCCAGATATTGTCACAAGGTTTTTTCTTCTCGATGGGAAGCTGTAAATACGTGTCCATTTCTAGAAGAATTGTTTCTTTGGCTTGTACTTGAGAGTTCTTGTTTCTATAATAACAGTCCTTAGCTAGATGATTTGATTTTCTGCAAATATAACACAGTCTCGTTTGCTTTTCATTTTTTCTCTTACAATAAAATGCTTCATTAAATCCATCCATGCGAGTTTTAATTGGCAAGTTTAAAGTTGCTTCTTCTTCCCTTAAAATTTGTAATATTTCGTCCATGCTCTTTCTTCTTTGCGTTTTCAGAATATCCCGCACTTTGGAGAATTTTCCATTTAATCCTCTAACGGTATTAGACCATTCCCTCGGCGACACATCCAAAGTGACACTTAGTCGAAATCCCCCGCGCTCTTGCAATATAATCTGCTACAGTTTCGCCATTTTTCATTCGGATGTTCTTGAGTTCATTGCCCGCGTCAATTTTTCGGTCTTCATTCGCCCATGTAAGTCGCTCTAATTTTATCCCACAGCACTTTCGCGTTGTCTTTTGCTCATCTGCGAGCGATAACTTAATGTATGCTAAAATCCAGTCCATTTCATCTTTACGGGTAAGGTCTTCAGGCTTATCCTCTAAGATTAGAGGGGCCAATCTTTTAAGCTAAGGGCAGCTTTCATCTTAAGCTCCCAAATGAAGTAGTTCGTTCCGTTTAAATCGGGAATAGTTATTTTATCCATTGTAATAGAAAGGTTTAAACGTTCACAAAGTCAACTAACTCGTCACACAGATTAACCACGCTCTGCTACCACTTGTTGTTCTTTTGTGAAATCACTTCTACTACGGTATCTTGGGACATCACATTTATTTATATACATACGAAAATATTGATCGCGGATACTGCACACAGCAAGTCTGACCCAAAAGCACACAGCGAACGGTCAGCTCGTCAACCTCGTAGAAGGAATGCGCGGGAGTGAAAAAAAAAAGTTATCCTTCCGCCAGGTAGTTCACTCGCCTCACCCCAACAAAGATATTCTGTGTACCCCAGCTGAATTAGTTTTTGGGACCACTATTCGACTGCCAGGGGAGATGTTTGATTCTTCCAAGCCAGACGATGATGTTGTGAATTTTGTTTCGAAACTTAAGTCTCACATGCAATCACTCCACCCTAAACCACCAAAACACCATAGCAAACGTCCAGTTTTTATCCATCCAGGACTGTTGGAAGCAACACATGTTTTTCTTCGCCGAGACATGTTACGTCGTCCACTTCAACAACCCTATGATGGCCCTTTCAAAGTCTTACAAAGGAAGGATAAAGTGTTTTTCCTTGACATCAATGGTAAATGGGTATCTGTATCTATTGATAGATGCAAACCTGCCTTCTTTCTTAACACTGAGGACTTGCAACTACCTCAAACCAAGAATGAAACACCTGCTACTGTGGAATCTGATCCAACAGCTTCAACGCCTACCCAGCTATCTACACGTTCTGGTCGCAAAGTTCATCTTCCAACTAGGTATCGTTGACACTGGAAGGGGAGTATGCAGCGACCTTACAGCTCAACATAATGACTCCAAAACTGAACTGAATTGATCTGATATTATTGTAGCGTGCCTGATTCCCATGTGTTGTAGTCTTTAGAAGTTTACCTCTTAATTGCTCATTTAATCTTTAAAGTTAATAAATGTTATTGTTATTTAATTCAACCGTGTTGTAGTGAAGAATGCCTAACCACGCAACGCGGCAAATTTATCATCTTCCATCCTCTCAAAAATTGACACATTTGTTGAGTAATTCAGAGTACCACTGAGAATTGTACCTCTCGTGAAATAGGTTGCCAACCCCTGTTCTATTGTATAAAAGTAAAATTGTATCATACTGTTTGTTCATTAAAACGTGAAATTTAATTTTTCATTGCTTTAAATCCACCTATTCTTCCTTTAAAAATCATTTGTTCAGGAAAAATTAAACAGTTTCGTTCTGTACATCATTTATCTAGAGAATTGATCGACAAACTGTGTTCCACGAGTCCCAATAAAAAAAAAAATGGGAAAGAAAAATTACAAATATGTATGCAAAATGGATTTATGTTCTCATGAAATTCGTTTAGCCACAATTATTAAAGATCATAGACTAAAATTAAAAATTTTATTTATACATAATTTGAAATTTTTTTTAAACTCTTATTGTAATATAATAAATGAATTTTAAAACTTTATTTTATGCAGTAGATTGTGAATATACTATTGTTTGCTATCCCGAGTTCCACGAAGTAATTTTATACTAGTTAGTACAATGTTTTGAAACCTTTTACATTTGTGGGGGGAAAAACACCTATAATGAAGATAAAAAAAATTTATCGACATATGAACAGATTCGATGCTAAAATTTAAATTTAAGCTAGAAGACCTACATTTTAGGTTACCAATTCATGCCATATACGCAGAATTTCTCACACAGCTATGAACATTTTCATGCCATTCACAAAAGTGTATTTAGAAAGTGAAAAATATTTTTAACGCGATTGGCAACAAAAACAAAATACAAAAACGAATTGAACACGGAATATGTGAAATGCTACTGCAGATAATTTCAAAAAGCTTATACGTCGATAGTTTGTGTAAAAAATTGTGAACACATATCTCAGTTACTAAGTATAATGCATGCGTAGGTGACATTTGGATCACAAATTTATATTATCAATGAGTAAATAACATTAAAATTACAACATAAAAGTTTTTAATAAAAAATAAAATATTTTTTTAAAATTTTCTAATTAATTAAACATATAATATCAAAAATATGTTTATCTATATACTTTAAATATTATTTTAAGATATATTCCCTTCAGCGAGGAAGGGGTTTCCTCGAAAACATGTTACAGTTCTAAGGGGTCCAAGAGTTGAAAAAGTTTGATGATTGACCAATGTCCAGACATGAGAAGTCTTTCATGGTCAAGATTCACTCTGCTGCTTTAACCCCTCGCCCGAAAAAAAAAGAAGAAAAAAAGAGCTAACATTTATTTTACCAGTTTGACGACCGTCACCCTCCCTTTAGCCCCCCCGCGTGTTCCCTTTCGCTGAAGGGGAGAATTTCATTGAAAGGTTACCCGAGAGAGAAATTTATTGCCCATCTTGGGAATCTTGAGACAAATATATTTGTGCCAAAAATTTCGCAATAGCCAACGCCATCTAGATGTCATGTAAGGTGTTAAACTAATGGCCCGCCATCACCTTAATAAATATAACTACGTTGTATTTCAATTTCGAGCTATTGCTATTAGAATCCTTTTGGTATGGTAAATAATGAATGCACTGAAAAGCTCATTAATGTCTTACATTTTAAATTATCAACTATCGTCCTTTATAAGCGACTAAAGAAGTTATTTTTATACGAGAGGGGTAAATCATATTTTTTCATTTCAATAACAATGTCAATACACAATGTCTTACGACGACGACGGAACATAGAAGCTACGAAAACACACATACTTAAATATGTTAATCAACATGAAAATATTCTACGAAACTGATGACATCTATATTTATGTATGAAAGACGAAAAATAAATAAAATTGAAAAGCACAAGTGCAGCAAAATAATTTATTCTTTTCTCACTTTATCTTACGCAATGATTAATACTCCTGGGCATTAAAAATCTAAAAAAGAATTTTAAAACGAAAATATTGTTAAATTTTTTGTTGTCCGACTTTGACTTGTCTGCATAAGCACATGAAGCTAAAAGAATTATTTCGGAAGTAAAATTCACACAAGATTCCCTCAGTTTTCTTCGAAAAAGTGTCTTTTTCTCTGAGTCATTCTGTCCATTTCTTTTCATTCATAAAATTGACCGTGCTTTTCATCAATTTTGTTGAGACAAATCTCTGCCAAAACCTATATCTTTCAATAGTACTCGAATTCACACATACAAAGCAGTAACTATTGTAGGAAATTAGTTGAAAGAGAAGGAACCGGATGCCACGAAATTCTTCCTTACTGCCCCTCCCCTTTCCCCCATAGGATCAGCCTTGGGAAACACGGCTTTAAATAGTAATGAATACTCGTAAAAAAATCTCTAGGACTCCATAGAAAACGTAAATATTTTGCATACACATTTTTAGAGTTTTTTTTTTCGAATTTTAATTTTGACTCGTGGAACCCCAGGGTAATCTTGGTTTACTTTCTTCATAAACTAGTTGATTTTATATCCAATTTCCCGCCTTCTAATATTTCCACCCCGGGCAGGGGCCTGGCTTGCCCACCCCTAGCGCCGGCCCTGATTACGATAGTCAAAGCATTCTCAAACCTTGTTTCAAAATCTGAATAAAATGCAGATAAGGCCATTTTCGGCTAATGTTACATAATAGGACCCAAATTCGGAATATTTTTTCAGATATAAAAGTACTGAAACATTATTATTGTATTCTGGCCTCACTATCCTGCAGAGAATCACTTATTTCATCATACTATACATCTTTATCCGAGTTGGCACATTTTTCTTTTATAAAATGTGTTTCGCATTTTTTCTCCTATACCACAATGCTAAACAAGCTTTCCTTTTAGATGTTAAAAAGAAAAACAAATTGTTTATGAAATATTTTGAAATTTTAAAAACACTATATTATAAATAAATAAATGAGTTACAAGGTCATAAATTTCAATGAAAATTGAGACCATTTTTCCTATCCGAAAATGTGCTGGGCATAAAGTTCACGCTCTTGTGTATATGGCGAAAGCAGCCTTAAATGTCGAACGTAGGTTAAAACGATATAATGGATGCAACAGCAACAGCAAATAATGGATGATAACGGAAAAACAAAATTTATTTAAAGTGGGGCAATTAATTCTAAAATTTATTTTTGTAAAATCACCTTTAAATTGATGGGTTAATAAATAATAATAATCAGCGTTTCAGATTTTAGCGAGTATAGACAAGAATTATTTATTTTTTTTAAATTAACTATAAAGGTACCTTTTTTCAATTATCTCAGAAATATACTATAATGTTTGTAAAAATTTGTTAGAATATTTTTAGTTTATTAAGCACATGGGTTGTGTTATTGTACTTTTATGACCTAAACTTTTAAATAGATTTTCAGAAAAATCAAGCACTTAATTAACAATATAAATATGTCTGGCAGAAATATAAAAGTGAAGCAGGAAAACGAAAGCTATTGTTAAATCGAGAAAAAGAAATTAAATGTGTCAAAAATTTAACAATGGAACAAAGTAACAAGAATATAAAAAAACGCAGAGTCATTAACAAGTGAAAGGGGAAGGAACTTAGCTAAAGAAAATGAAGAAACTCAACAAGCAAATATTAATGATGAAAATATGAAAGAATACGATGACCAGCAGCCTTCTGAAAAATATATTGTTCAGCCAGAGGACATCAGTAATGCCCAACTCACCATAACTATATTGTTCGCGCGCCTATCCACCGACTCACTGGTAGGGGAAAGTGTGGCGGTGGTGTCTATATAAGCCACGAACTGTCTCTGAACTGAAGTGATCATTTTAGTCTAGTGGGTAAGTTATGTGCTCACGGAACTGAAGGTGCTGAATTATAATCTCCTTCAGTAATATCATGAATATTCTTAAGTTATTTATTGACAATTAAAATGAGAAAATTGATTTTTGAAAAGAGGCAGTAAATTTATTTAATAAATTAACAAAACTCTATAAACTACCATTTTAATTATATTTTGGGAAGAAATTTTAGAAAGATTTTTAATTCAATTAACAAAAAATTACCGACTCCTGCATAGGACATCTGTGAAGGGTATAAGTTAATTATGTCAATAAAAACGTTTATAAGCAATGTACGATATGTGTCAGATCAAAAACTAAAGAAGTATCAAGACGCAGCCAAAAAATTTAGTCCTAGAGTAGGAATAGAATATAGCTATGTGGCCAAGAGACGACTTATTTCAAAATTTGCAGATAAATCCACAGAAAAGGCTGTGTATGGGACAGAAAAATTTAAGAGACACTCTTATTGTTGCGTTAGATAAGCTAACCCTTGATTTCAATAGAAGAAACCAAGCATATATGTGCAGGATATAGTAAAAAATTTAAATTTGTGATGGATTTGCAATATCAAAGTAAGAACATTAGCCGGGAGAATGTACGCGCTATTGATTAATATTCAGATGATGTAGACCAACATTTAGTAAGTAAAGATGTTCAATTCAAAGTTTATCTAACAATAAAGAAAACTGAGCTAGAGTCCTATACTTGTAGTGATATGTTTAATTTAATTTTTGGAAACAAACTTGTTGACGTTTTTCCAAATTTGTATACCATTTTAAAGATTTTTCTAACACTCCCTATTACTAGTTGTGAAGTGGAGCATCCGTTCTCTAAAATGTCCTATATATAAACAAATATGAAACAACAATGGCAAACACTAGGCTTAATTATTTATCACTTCTTTCTATTAATTCTGATCTCATCAAAGATTTAAAATATGATGAGCAAATAAAAGGATTTGCCGCACAAAAGTGTAAAAAAGTTATTTTTGCAAATTATGTAATTGTTTATGTATTTAGATTGTATGAAATAAAAAAAATCATATATTTTAAATTTTCCCGCATAAATTTTTTTTTAAAGTAAATTTGAAATTTTTTTAATTATTTAGGGGCCCCCAGATATTATTAGCTCAGGACCCCCCAAAGATCACGGTATGGTTGTGAAGGTCTCCTTGGACCTCACTTTGAGGACGAGAATAAATAGGAGTCATGTAAGAACCAGTAGCCATTTTTATAAACAACTTTCTTTATTTGGTTATCTTATCCAAATAAAATCAAAGACTTTTTAACAAATATATCTAACTAGTATTATGAGGTTTTAAAGGTAATATCCTTTAAATTAACTTAATTAATGATCCAATTAATTAACAATTAAATAACGATCACGCAGAGATTACCACGATAAGAGATCCCAGAATTATATTCTATGTTCTTATTGAACATTTAATTTTAATTTCATTCGCAATAATAAGACTAATATTTACCACACTGCAATTCAGCTCAGCTTTTATCTGAGATTAAATCTTCCAACAAGAAATCTTCAATTTAACTTCACTATAACTTTCTGCTTCACAATCTCTATCTCCTACTGCTCTAACTTTACTATTCCGTTTGACTTAAATACTTTATCTAATCTGCATATAACAAGGAATCCTGTCCGCTTTTTGGAGTTGATTGGAAATAGGTAGGGAATTAAATTTCCCTAAAAAGGACGACTCAGAAGGTTAGTGATAAAGTTCCGTATAGATTTGTCACACGGTCCTGGTCTGGGTTAATTTGAGAAAATTCCGGACCTCCAGTATTATACTTCTTTAGTTTAATTCTGGAAAGAAACGCTGAAAGATTCCTGTTTTTAAAAAAATTATACTGTCACCTTGTGCGGGCGAATTAACCTCATTAAATTTAGTAAATAAATCTGCTAAATAAGTAAAATTTGGATCCCCCCACTTGATTAAATTTTCTTTTAAAATTAAAGTCAAGATCTATTTTAATGAGAGCGAATAGGACATAGACCCCCCACTTACATCTCAATGACCCCAAATTATTTTTTTGCTGACGTGAACCCCATGCAGGTTGTACGTGAACCCCATGCAGGTTGTCAAAGACCCCTGGGAGTCTATATAGACCACTTTAGGAATCACTGTTTTAAATGATGGAGAATTATTTTGGTGTTACATTTTTAATACAAAAGACGCAGTTAGAAGTCCGTTTTTAAGAGATTTACCTGTATTTTCTTTAAAGCTGTACAGACTTCCCCTAAGTAATACCACTGTAGAAGGGACATTTTTCAGAGTGACATCTAAAAAGACAAAATTAAGGAATCGAATGTGACTCGAAATGTTTGAGTTAATTCTCAGAATCAAATGACTTTGGAAGAATAAAGGACTTTCTGCTTTGATTTCATTCCATCGCCACAAATGACTCAATACAATTCAGAAATTTATAACCCCCCCCACACACACACAACAGATTACAATACTTAGAAGGAAGAATTTTAATATATTTTAAATGAATTTTAAATAATTAAAGCATTTTAACGTATTTTTAAAACAGTTCTATAAAACTGATATTTATGAACTGCAAGTGGAAATCGATTCGCTGCTTTTTTTTGCCTCTTCGTGCTACTTTAATGCATTAGTTTCTGGCAACTCTGCAGCAATATTCAAAATGACAAACATTGAGTCAGAAAAGTAAACGCACATCCTATACAAAAATAAACTTGAAACGTTGAACGTACCTCGTTTTTGCCGAAAAAGTAACAAATTAGGAACTGAAAATAGCTAACTAGTACAATTTGAGAAATAATACATAATTTTTCTCCCAACATCATTTATTTTTAAAAGTCATCCATTTTATTTTTTCAGTTAAAAGTGTAGTATAAGGGGGCGGGAGCAACTGGCGAAGTCCTTTTTTTTGGTGACGAAAAGCGGTCGGCAAGGTACTTTTTTCGGAATTATTTATTTTAGAATGAATTCGATATCTCACCATGACATTTAGATAAAAATCGTCAAATCCGAAGAAAAATCGCTAAATCCGATGTGGCCTCCCTATACACTTGAGCCATTTTTTCTTCAGGATTGCGAATAGAAAGAATTCGATTTTAAGTTATTTTAACATTAAAAGATGTCGTATGGGTAATAAAGAATTGTTTTGCCATTTTTCAGGTATTTATATAATTTACTACTGGGTGGAATAGATTTTAGTCGTGCAACAACAGCAACAAAAAAAACTTGCTCAAGCGCCGATTTAAAAAAAAAAAACTGAGAAAAAATTAGATGTTAAGTATAAACCTGGTGGTCTCTAATATTAGTTTATATCATTATTTTTTATAAATGTTTTAAGTTTCAAAACTTTTGTGAAAATATGTTAACATTAAGCTGATTAATCTATCGTCGTAATGAATGCTATCAATATTAAACGAAAACGCATTTTGAAAAAAAAAAAAAAAAGGTTAATTTTTTTTTAAATTTCGGTATATTGATTTGAAATATACTTCTTAAGTTGGTAAATAACATATTAAAAAATAAGAGAGATTTATAGACATTAGTTTCTGTTTCATGCCTTTACAAACTTTAAATTTGTTTTTCTCAGATTTTCATTTTGGAAGATATGAAAGGGTTTTCTATTCCCTAAAAAAAATTTCTGTTCTTAAGATATTATTTAAATTTTTTGAAGATGTATATATATATATATATAAAGGAGAAAAGCGACTCACTCACTCACTGACTAATCACGATATCTCCGGAACTATTAAACCTACAGACTTGGAATTTGTTAGGTAGGCTCCCTTCATGGAGTAGACGTCAGCTAAGAACGGATTTTGCAAAGTTCGAACCCCAAGGGGCGTTAGAGATAATTATTTCCATTAATAAACTATTAGATGTACAGTCGTGAAACTTGGTACACAGATTTCTTTCATAAAGTAGAAATTCGCTACATAATGATTTTTACGAAAATCGACCTCCAAGGGGCGTTATAGATAATTATTTCCACTTTTAAACTATTAGACGTACAGTCTTGAAATTTGTTAAGCGGATTCCTTTCATAGAGTACAGATACGCTGCAAAATGGGTTTTGTCAAAATTGACTCCCAAGTGGCGTTTTAGGCAATTAACTCCTTTTTTAAACTATTAGACGTAAAATCTCGAAATTTAGTTAGCTGATTCCATTCATTAAGTAGAGATCCGCTATAAGATGGGTTTTGTGAAAATCTTTTCCTAAGTGGCGTTGCGGGGGCTTATACATAATTATTTCCATTTTTAAACTATTAGACGTACAGTCTTGAAATTTTTGTTACGCGGATTCCTTTCATAGAGTACAGATCCGCTGCAAAATGGGTTTTGTCAAAATCGACTCCCAAGTGGCGTTGTGGAGAATTAAAAAGCGTTATAGTCAATTAACTTTTTTTTAAACTATTAGACGTAAAATCTTGAAATTGAGTAAGCAGATTCCATTCACTGAGTAGAGATATGCCGTAAGATGGGTATTATGAATATCATTTCCTAAGTGGCGTTATAGATAATTATTTCCATTTTTAAACTATTAGACGTACAGTCTTAAAATTTGGTAAGCGAATTCCTTTCATGGTGTAGAGATCCGCAACAAAATAGTTTTGGTGGAAATTGATCCCCAAGGGTCACTGAGGGGGATTAAGGGCGTAATAGATAAATATTTCCTTTTTTCAACTAATAGAAACACCTGCTTGAAAATTAGAAGGTATGTTCCGTTCATGGAATAAAGTTACTTTTACAAAGATTTTTGCGAAAACAGACCCCCAAAGGAGTGAGGTTGCGAGGGATTAAGGCGTGTTATAGAAAAATTCTTGTTTTTGATATTAAGTCATTTACTTGAAGTTTGTTGAGCACTTTTCTTTATAGATGAATATAGTTCCACTAAGAATGGATTTTATGGAAATCAACTCCAGGGGGAAGCCGGGAGAGTTATTGGGGCGTATTGATAGACAAAATTCCCGTTTTTGAGCTGCTAAGACTACAATAATAAAATTTGGTTTGCATGCTTCTTTTGTTGAATTGGAATCCGCTAAGAGTGCTCTCAACGAGGTATTGATGATAAAAATTCCGTTTTTGCTCTGTTAGATTTAGACTTGAAATTTAGCACGCATGTTTATTTTATGGAGTAGAGATCCACTGAAAGTTGCTTTGGTAGAAATCCACTTGATTATTAGGTTAAGTTAGCGAAAAAAATCTTTCTCCTTCTATTTTAGATATAAATAGAAATTAGATATTATAATTTATGTTCTTTTTATATCAAGGGGCGAGAGTGTAACAGCTATAAATAAATTTTTCAATACAATTGAATTCTTAATGCTAGATATCAATAATTAATATATATGTAAACAGTATACATATATACAACATCGGGAAATACCTAGTGAAGCGAGTGGGTAACGGCTAGTATGTTCTATAAAAGTTTTATATAAATTTAGATCTGAGAACTCTAGCTAGTTTTGCAAAAATATTTAAGTTAATATTTTTAAAATGTTCATATTACTCTCATGTTTCCAAATTTAAAAATATTCATGCTTTTTCCAGGATTATTTATAAGAACAATTATTAAAATTTATCAAGGAAACAGGTTTTAAATTCCATACTAACTTAAAGAAACTTAATAAAAAAGAAGCTTAATTTGGAAATCAATTCGATGAATGTAATATAGTCAGGCCTCCATCTTACGAATTTCTCTATTTCGCGAACTATTTCTTGGAACCAAGAACATTTTATGATTTTTTTCGTAAAATAACTTCCAAATAGCTAAGTACATTTTCCATTTGTTGAACTTTTTCTCTTGGGAATCGATTTTTTTCTCTGTTTTTGTAATATTTCTGAACCTGAAATGTGCAAGTAAAATCATTGGAAACGATTAGACTTGAATTGTGTGAAAAACATACGCCTGATGAGGTATTTCGTGCTCTGCAAAGATGTGAGGAGAGAGAGAAAATATTTTTTTTAACCAAAACAAACTAAGTTAATAGACTTAACCAATAGTTAAAGGACACACATGCTTAAAACTACTGGTCAAAAAATGTGTAGGTTTAAAATTAGAAAATGTTATTAAAATTCATCAATCTTAATACAAAAGTCCTTTTTTAAAGTTGGCAATACTGAGTATTTCTTGACTAAGTTTTTTCCCCCTGCTTTCCTAGCTGAATTAATCCTGAAATATATCTCATATTCGGCTCCTATTTTTTTTAACACTGAGTGAAGGCAGCCTTAAAACTGTACACATAAATATGCATCTTAAATATATTCATTAAAATAAGAAGTAAACATAAAATATGATTATTCTTTAATATAAATAAAACATAAAAATTGCACATAAGCATTTTAAAATATATTCATAAAAACAAGTAATAAGTAAAAAAAGTTATAAGTGAATTCTTACTTAGATCAGCAAATTTTTTTTTTTATTTTGGCTACTTTTCATTAAATAGTAACAATTAATATAATAGATATATACGTATGATAGAATCACAACATCAAGTGGTAATTAATTTTTATTAATTATCATTAAAGTATCGTATTGTCATCCCAAACAATCGTGTAAAAAAATTTCAGTTCAACTGAATGCTTTAAAACTTGAGAAAAAAAAATCGTTTCAAGTTTTGACACAAGTCATCAAAAAATTTAGACTTGTGTGATCTATTTGTAATTCTTTAAATGATTTGTTTTAATCAATTAATTTTGATTAATTATTTTATTGCCATCCACAATAATTCATGTACATAAATTTTCAGCTCAATTGAGCACTTTAAAATCTATTTTATTAATGATTGAAAATTCCAAGAAGATAAATAAATATAGAGTGTGAACTAATAGTAGGAATTGAATAAGAAATAAAAAACAAATTATTACGGTTCATACAACTAAGTTAAAAAAACAAAAAAATTTAATGCACCTTTGAACTGTGTGAAAAGCGCTATTTAATGTAGCAATATCATGGAACAATTAGGGACTCTCAATTTGATACATGATTTTGAATGTTAAACAACTTTTTCATGGATTCAAAATATGTTTCATATGAAAGAAAATTTCTTAACATAGATAAGTAGAACCAAACGCAGAAAGTAGAGCACATGCTACTATCTTCAAACAATTAAAACACTTTGACAATGGCATCCAGCATTTTAAAATAGCTGTTTTCATTAGTATGAGTATCTTACAGATTTTTCTACAAATTTTGCTTTCCACAATTCTGTTAGTTGAGCGAATTTTATATCTAAATTATCAACTTCCCTCTACTGAAAAATTGACAAGAGAAAATAATTTTATAAAATAAAATTGTGTTCTAATATCTATTTCTATTAGCTCGATTCACGCCAGAAGTATAAAATAAAATAAGTATGAATTCTTTATAACACAAAAAAATGGCAGTGTTGCTCTTTATATTTATTTAAAAGTGTATTTGTTGTGAAATTAAGATATCTAAATAACCCAAGAGATGTATCATTAACTAAATGAGATTCTGAAGAGAAATTTTGAGAAAACTCCTAGTTGAAAAGTTCACAAACATAAGGCTTTCCATTTGAATGAACCAATAAATGCTTCTTTTAATTAATCATTTCGATAAAAAAATTTAATTGCACATTTCACAAACATAAAATTTTTTCTTTGTATGAATAAACAAATGTGATTTGAAATTACAAGCTTGAGAAAAGCTCTTGTTGCATATTTCACAAACATAAGGCTTTTCCTTTGTATGAATACGTAAATATGTTTTTAAATTACCAGCTAGAGAAAAACCCTTGCTGCACACTTCACAAACATTAGGCTTTTCCTTTATATGAATAAGTAAATGTCTTTTTAAATGACCAGGTTGAGAAAAGCCCTTGTTGCACATTTCCCACACATAAGGCTTTTCCTTTGTATGAATACGTAAATGTGTTCTTAAATCATTATTTCGAGAAAACCCTTGCTGCACATTTCACAAAAATAAGGTCTTTCCTTTGTATGAATATGCAAATGTCTTTTCAAATCACTAATTTAAGAAAAACATGAGGCTTTTTCTTTATATGAATAAGTAAATGTTTTTTTAAATCACCATTTCGAGAAAAACCCTTGCTGCACATTTCACAAACATAAGGCTTTTCCTTTGTATGAATAAGTAAATGTCTTTTTAAATGACCAGATTGAGAAAAGCCCTTGTTGCACATTTCACACACATAAGGCTTTTCCTTTGTATGAATACGTAAATGTGTTCTTAAATCATTATTTCCAGAAAAACCCTTGCTGCAAATTTCACAAACATAAGGCCTTTCCTTCGTATGAATATGCAAATGTCTTTTTAAATCACCATTTTGAGAAAAACCCTTGCTGCACATTTCACATATATAAGGCTTTTCCTTTGTGTGAATGAGTAAATGTGTTTTTAAATGACTATTTTGAGAAAAACCCTTGCTGCACACTTCACAAACATAAGGCTTTTCCTTTGCATGAATAAGTAAATGTCTTTTTAAATGATCAGGTTGAGAAAAGCCCTTGTTACACATTTCACTAACATAAGGCTTTTCCTTTGTATGAATACGTAAATGTGTTCTTAAATCATCATTTCGAGAAAAACCCTTGCTGTACATTTCACAAACATGATGCCTTTCCATTGTATGAATACGCAAATGTCTTTTTAAATCACCAAGTTGAGAAAAACCCTTGCTGCACATTTCACAAACATAAGGCTTTTCCATTGTATGAATACGCAAATGTCTTTTTAAATCACCAGATTGAGAAAACCCTTGCTGCACATTTCACACACATAAGGCTTTTCCTTTGTATGAATACGTAAATGTGTTCTTAAATCATTATTTTGAGAAAAACCCTTGCTGCACATTTCACAAACATAAGGCCTTTCCTTCGTATGAATATGCAAATGTCTTTTTAAAGCACCATTTTGAGAAAAACCCTTGCTGCACATTTCACATATATAAGGCTTCTCCTTTGTGTGAATGAGTAAATGTGTTTTTAAATTACTATTTTGAGAAAAACCCTTGCTGCACACTTCACAAACATAAGGCTTTTCCTTCATATGAATAAATAAATGTCTTTTTAAATTACTATTTTTAGAAAAATCCTTGCTGCAGATGTGACAAACATGTGGCTTTTTATCTTCATGAACATGTAAGTGATGCCTCAAATTCCGTTCAGTGAAAGCCATTTTCCTAATTTCAAATACGCAACTTTTTTCACAGCTGTGGCAGCAAAAGCCTCAATTTAAAATCTGCCACAGAGAAAATGGGTCTTGCATCTTTGTGCATTTCACAATACGATTTTATTTTTACATCCATCTGAAAAAAAAAGAAATATAATCAATATAATGTAGAACATGTAGATAAGCAGAATTTTATGCATTTTAATTTCTGAAGTATAAATATTCAGGTAGCTGTCACAGCTTAAAACAATCAGCAAATAACTTTTTTTGATATCTGAAGAAATTAGTAGGCTTTTCAATAACAAATGACTCAAAAGCTAAAATATATATTAAATATTAGTTATACTAATAATATGTTCATGTAATTAGGTAATAATATATTAATTAAAAGCATTAAAATGAATTGTGTAATGCCTTTGTAAAGTGAACTTCAGAGACTCCAAAAGATGGCAGGGGGTAAGATTTCCATTTCTGTTCTTTTTAAAACTGTTTTCCTTTATTGTGTACTAAAGTAGAAGAAATAAAACCCAAATAAACTAGAACAGGATATATTGTTTATTTCAGCACAATATACTTTTATCTTGTTCAAAAATAATGAAATTTTGCTCTTTTTGCCAATTTCTCTAAAATGAGTCAATTTTGACACTTTTTCAGGGACAAAATATTCAAATTGCTCTGTAACTCATTCTGATTGTCATGATTAATACAGTCTACATCCTGAAGAAGTGCACGGTGGTTTATTCTTCTAGATCCCGTGATTTAAAATATTGGATTTCACATCACTTATTTTTACCAGTTTAGAAAATTTTTTTAAAACTTGAAATAAACATTTAAAAACTTCAGCATTTCTGAAAATAATCACAAATTTTTTCCCCCCATTATGCCAGACCTTACTACTCCAATTTTGATTGAAGACTGAAACATTTGCTAAAATAGCAATGCGTTACCAATGTAAAAGACTTAACTGTTCCAATGATATCATTTAGTTGTTGCCCTGCATCACTCGCGCAAAAAAAAAAAAAAAAAAAAAAATGACCTAAAGATCTTGCGCAGAGAATCGCACACCTAAAGGTATTTACATTCTATTTTTTTAGTGTAAAATCTGTATAGAAAAGTAGGAAACACATTATGTTTATTCAGTACATTGTTTATACAACCCTTTAATTTTGTTATGAAAGAGTGGGATGTTTTCACTGAAATTAACTTTAATGAGATAAATTTGCAGTTACAAGGCAACAGCCTATATTTGATTAAGTCAAGTACCATCATTTCACCATTTCTTGCCAGAATTAAGCCAAAGCAGTATAATACTGAAACTTGTATAAATATTCTTACTTTCTCAATTTGTCACAGACAATCTGCCAGGAGTATGACATTTTAAACTATATTCATTATTTAAATGCCCTGGATTATGGTTTTAAAATTCCATTTGAGAATGTTTTGATCATGGTAATATTACAGTATGGACTTAATTTATAACACCACTGTTTTTACACTCCTCATTTAACTGTGCCTGAGCATACAGATTTTTTAACGTTTCCAGCCCCAACTGAAACTGTACAACCCCGCAACGAGGCATTCGGACTGTAAACAGGAAACTAATCAGATGGATGCAAAATTTTTGCCAACAAATGCAATTTAGACTTTGTTTAAAAAGCAGCACCTTTAAAGGTGTTATTTAGATTTATACCCACATTACTACTTAATTTTAAGCGTAACTTAACAGTAAATATTTTCTGTGATATAAAAATCTGTATTATCTCCATGTCTGGCTGTTATTTGAACTCCAGCAACGGCAATAACCACATTGTAAAAAAAAGTCATATTTAGAACAGGAACTTATCGGAACAGACTCTATTAAAGATCTTAACACACAGCTTAGAATTGGATATCAGCAATTTTGGCTTTAATAAGAAAACATACTTGTTATTTGTCCTGAATTATGGAAAAGTGAGCTAAATCTTTAAATTGCTTTTTCTCGTGAAAAGGAATTTCAGCATGGTTGTCAATTTCCAAATATATTCATATACTTGACACTACTTACCCAAGTAAATTAGGATTAAACCCAGCATAATTAATGTGAAGTGTTGAAAAATGGTTAAAATACATCAGACTCATTCTTCTCATCAAAACTATTTTCATTCTTTTTGCCTAATTTTTTATGCAAAAGATAATTAGTTTTAAGTTTTTAAAATTGCACTTTACCACAATTAAAAATTTAAATCTTTTCAACTTTTCTCTCAAACAAATTATTTTCATATTTGTGTTTCTTTTCTACAAAAAATATCTAAATTTTTATTAATAACCTAAAAAAAGAAATTAATTGCAAAAAAATATGGCATTCATTACTATCACAACAGTGTTAAATTTCCAAATATATATATATATATATTATCTGAATCATATTATAAAGTTTGAAAGTTATATTTGTGTGTTAATACTCAGAAAGAAGTTTAAAAATTCTCCACTTATAAGTAACAGGGCTTCATTTTCCTAATATATATAGCACAATATATTTTTTAAGCTTACTGATTTCTTTATTTTATTTTATAAGGATTCTGCAGTTGGCAATAAAAGTCTCTAAAGTAAATGATACTTTCTTAAGTTTTTCCAAATTCTTTTATAATAAAACTATCTGCTGCAATCTGGGAACGTATGTATTAACATCACCGCAGAAAATTTAAGCAGCACTAGTCATGCCATATCATTTTAGCAGAAAAAAACTCCTCCTCCCCCCTCCTAAGATTCTTATGCCTTTTATTTGAAAAAGAAAAAAATAATCAGTCTCATCAGGGGTGCCCAACACGCAGCCTGCCAAATCTTTTTTTTTTAAATTTAAATATCAGGTCTTTAAAGTTTTTTCATTTTGAAATTTATTTGAGGGGAAATTTATATATATATATACAATGTATTTGCCTGTTACCTGTTCCTATTTAAAATAAATCCTTTTGAGAACAGAAAAGTCCCTTAGATTAAAATAAATTTATATTTTATATCAAACAGTAATACAAGATTCTCTGAGCGTGCGACTTTCATTTATCCTCCTCCTTTTCTGTTTGGAGTGCCCAAAAAGCAAGAGGCAGTCAGAGATGTTTTTTAAAGTTTAAAAAAATATATTCAGGATGGTTAAGATAAAGGGCAATGTATACTTAATCGTTAGCGAATGACAGCACAATCAAATTTCAACAATGAGTAATGAAAGATAAGTTCAAAAGGAACACTGTAATTTTCAAGAAAATGGCAACTGTAACATTTTAAACATTTGATCATTACATTATTATATTATATAGATATTATAATATTATATGTCTGGGGGTATACATGAAAAATAATGAAAACAATAATAATCCATTCTTTTTTAAATTTTCACTACAATAAATGTTTTTTTGTTTCGAAATTTGATATAAAGTTACATACTCTTATGTGTGGCCTGCGAGATTGTAATGATTTTCCGAAGTGGCTTGCAAGGTCATTTAGGTTGGGCACCCCTGATTCACATAGTGGTGAAAAGTGGCATGATTCGTATGGTGCAAGTTTGACTATGGTGATATTACAGGAATATGTAACAAAAAATGGTAAATAGCAAAATTTGTAAATGTTCTGGGTTCCTTGGTAATAAAGGCTTGTCTCAAAGAACACCAAGCTTCTTGGTGAAGAATTGTCACCAAGAAAGGTTGTGAAAATTTCACCAGCTCAAAGTGATAGGAAAGGGAGTCCTCCACATTTTCTAACTGTGAGACAAAAAATCAAAGGCAGGAATTTTCCCCTAATCTTCACCAAAAACACTGAAATAGAAATGAGTTCCTTGCATTGTGAAGTTTGTAATATGAAAAATATTTATAAAAAAAGACAAAATAATAAAATATAATAATAATTAAAATATAATAAAATATCTTATTCCTAAAACTTACCAAACATTACCTATTAAAAACAAAATCAATCCTAAAAATATAAACTAAGTACAAGCATTAGAAATGTTAATGTATTTAACTGTACATATGGAACAGAAAAAATTAACTGTACTTATGTATTAAACCAGGGGGGTCAAACTGCAGGCCCGCCTGCAGCCCACCATGAGCATTTTTTAGGCGCGACCAATATATCCTCACACAATAATTCATAGTAACATAAAATAAAATTCTCCTGAAATTAGAAAGGCAGCAGCAAAAAAGAGATGTCAAGTACCAGAGAAAGAACATTAATTTTTTTTGTTCTCATATTTCTGTTTATTACAATGTATTATTCGAAATAAACTTACATTTCCATGAATATTGATTTTTTTAGGCCTACCTTAATTTAAACCTTACTTGTTTGGCCTGAGTTAGCTTCTCAGTTTGACACCCCAGTATCACCCTATTAAGTTCTAAATGGGGCACCATATGAAAATTCCTTCGGGGCTCTTTTTAGGAATGAGAGCCTTGTTAGAGATCCACATGTTGGCGCCCCGTATCACTGATACAGCGGTAGCTACGCCCCTGTATTTTACACTTGAAACTGAAAGCCAGCTAAATTTCGAGTCTTCTGACAAGAACTTCTTTCAAAGGAAGCAAACAGGAGATAGCAGAACTGATATTAATATTTATAGTATCAATATTATTGACATCAATATTTATAGTTTAAATCATACAACCAAAAAAAATTTGGGGGTAAACCTTAAAGTATATCAATTAATCTATTCCCCTTTCGGTTTTATTAACACTCTATTCAGTAACTTCTCGTATCAGAGGAAAAATTTCAACTAAACAATTACTTTTTCTGAAGAGCCTTCATCCACGTTAGATCTCGTAATTATGTATAATAAATTGAAACAAACGAAAAAAAAACTTATGTGATAACAAAAGAAGTACAAAGGAAAATTAGTAGTGAGAATGATGATAGAACACATATAAAGAATGTCCCAAAATTGTCAGATTTAGACTTACATTAAAAAGAGTAAAAAGTTTGGCACCTTCTTTGTAACACTCTGATAAAAGCAAATTAAATAAAAAAAAAATTCAATCCACAATATAAAAAATATAATTTTCCTCCGGGAAGCGCCATTTCTGGTGTAACGTTAAATAAAGAGCACTTTCCTCCTCCCCCTTCGCAGTTCAACTCCCTCTTTGGCACGGTCAAAGAAAAAGAGGTTGCTTGTCATTGGTAGATGTGCAATGACGTCATTATTCAGGGTGTCCTGGTTTGGCGTTATAGCATTTTTCTATGCCCCATAAAAGTTTTATCCCCATTTGGGAGATTATTTTTCAGGCAGATTTTTCTTCCGTGTCTTGAGTGTATAAGAGTTAAATTCCCTTGCGTATAAAATTTTCACTGTAAAAATAACAATCGGTTCTTTTTTTTCATTCACGTAAATCAAAATATTTTTAATGGATTCAATTTTGTAGAAGAAATATATATTTGAGCTTAGTAAATAAGGAACTCAATTACAAATAAAAAATTGTTATATAAGTTTTTAATAATCCATTTACAGTGATTATTAATACTTTGAAAATGAATTACATGTTTCGAGTTTCATCCTTATGTAAGAAAAAAGTCACTTATAAATAAAGAAAATGTATGTTTTTTTTATAATATATATTTATTGGTAATATTAATGTACATTTTAAAGGTAAATGAATTCGTTCTTATATCAAAATGAATTTGTACAGAAAAGTGATATTTTAAATTATTAGCTTATGTTCATTTTTCTAATTAGTGATTTATTTTTTGTATATATATATATATATATATATATATATATATATATATATATATATATATATATATATATATATATGGAAGACTCATTTATTCACATTTATAAAAAAAAATTCGTCTAATACTCTGTTTCCTTTTAAATTTTAGAATTAAATTTACTGTAAAAGTTTTAGCTATTATAAACTTAACTATATAAATAAACTCATACTTAAATTTTTATTTATTTTTTTTTATCTTTAGTAAAATACTTTAAATAAAGAGATTCGTGGCTATTGTAAAGAGTTTTTTTTTTCCAGGTATAGAAGTTTAAGTTGGCATTACTTTCCAAGATGGCGACCGATTTAACAGCTGTCAAGTGATTCATTCTCAGTTTGGTTTAACAATTCATCAAAACGATCATCAAGCAAGGCGTAGATTCGTCGAATGGGCCCAAAACGAGATTGCCGTTGTTCCCGATTTTCATAAGCGAAATTTGTTTAGCGATGAAGCGCACTTCTGTTTGAATGGCTACGTCAACAAACAAAACTGTCGCATTTGGAGTGAAGCTAATCCACAAGTGTACGTCGAAACACCGTTACATCCAGAGAAACTGACTGTTTGGTGCGCTTTATGGGCTGGTAGAATCATTGGTCCGTACTTCTTCAAAAACGATGAAGGCCACAACGTTACAGTCAATGGTGATCGGTACAGAGCCATGATTACTAACTTTTTCATTCCTGAATTGAACAATCATGATGTCCAGGAGCTGTGGTTCCAACAAGACGGCGCAACCTGTCACACAGCTCGTGCCACCATCGATTTATTGAAAGACACGTTTGGTGACCGCCTAATTTCACGTTTTGGACCTGTGAATTGGCCTCCAAGATCTTGTGATTTAACACCGATAGACTATTTTCTGTGGGGTCTCTGGTGTCTGGGTTTTCTGTGTAAAGTCATTGGTCTATGCGGATAAGCCACAAACGCTTGACCATTTGGAAGACAACATTCGCCGTGTTATTGCCGATATACGGCCACAAATGTTGGAAAAGGTAATCGAAAATTGGACGTCCAGATTGGACTACATCCGAGCCAGCCGTGGCAGTCCTATGCCAGAAATCATATTTAAAATGTAATGCCGCAAGATTATCTTTCGAATAAAAAAAATTCAGGTTAATCGAATAATACATCGTTGTTTTATTGCAATTTAAAGTTCTATACCTCTAAAAAACACCCTTTATAAGAAACACCTCACTGTTCTAACTTCCACATCACATCCATATTATTCGTGCAAGTTATCATCGACACATTTATTCACCTAATTCTCCATTTTTGCAATTATTTTAGAGGTTTTCTCTTCTAACATGCTCACACATATAAATCTTCATTCAAGGTTTAAATCAAATGTCCTGAAATAGAGTACCACTTGAATCCCTTCATCAGTGGTTTATTATAGAGAATAGTTTGTTTTTTTATAACAGGCAAGTATGATGAAGAAATGGTCATTATTGGAATTTGGATTCATCTTAAGAAGTATTTACTGATCTGCAGTAGCGCACACAGGAATTTTCCAAGGGGGGTTCGGGGTCGAAAGTTCAACATTCTTGTATCATGCTCCTTTTGATTTTGTCGATGTTCGGGAACAAAACACAGTAAAAAACTAATTTTTGAATAAATAATTAGCATTAATTAATAAAATTAATCATTAATAACAAGTAATTAATTAAATTTTACGTAATATATACTTATAATTATAATCAATCGGAAAAAATATCAAGGGCTTTGGGGGTTCCGGACCCCCCCCTTGTGTGCGCCACTGCCGATCGGTGTTGTGTCACTCGAAGCACATCAATTTTCTCCTTTCCTAAAGTATGTTTCCTCCTGTAAAACTACTGCTCGAAAATTAATACGAAAATATGACATAAAATTATACGTTTTCGAGCAAAAATAAAAATTAGCCATTAAATCATAATTTCCAAAAACTTATTTAGATTTTGCATACGGCAGATACCTGTGGAGGCCTTTTACACGTTTTGAGTGTAAATTATTGGGAGAGGGGATTGATCTTACATTGATTTTCTAATGTAATGGTTTTTATTGCTATGTTAATAAATAATATTCGATTATTGTGAATTTTTCGATTTATTTTTGGACTGGGGCTAATTTTTTTTCTGAGTTGCACATTTGGAAACTATTGAATTACCATACATCCTAAAAGGGAAGATTGTGTTTAGAATTAGAATGATGCGTGCATTATATTTCTTAAAATATTTTTGAAGTTTATTTATTTTTATCACACAGAGATCAGAGCATTTATCTTAGAATTTCAGCAATGTTATACTAACTGATACATCAAAAGAATTATAATTTATTGTAACTTAAAAATAAGAAGCTAACAAGTTTAACTTCTATCCATAAAACTAATAAAATAACCTTTTTATATGAAAGATGAAAAAGTAAGAAATAAATGTATTGTAATTAGTCACAAAAAACAATTAAATACGAATAAGAATGGTTTTTTCCTTATATAAATATGTTTACCAAGATACATGAATGATTTGCTCCTTGCTGACTTAAAGATATGTGTAGTCCTAATTTTGTCTTATGTCAACTAATTGTTTGCGTTTTACTAATCAAGAATTTTTGTAAAAATTCAAAGGATTTGATATTTTATGCTAACAAAAGCAGTATATTACAGTTGGAAAAAATATAATTTTACATTTATTCATTTGTGTATTTAAAGGATTTATTTTTAAGAACATGCAAGTAATTCGATAGTTTATTAATTAATCTCAGGACTCTTAAATTTCCAAAAAATCGATTTTTTAAAAAAAAATATATGTTATAGCCCTATCTTTTCTCTAAATGTTTTGCAACCAAAATTTTAATGATGCGATCAAAACTTCTTGAGTTATTAATAAAAAACTGAAGCGTTCCAGGAGTAAACAAAACTGCCACGCCCATTTTTTTAACAGATGTTTGATGGTCTCCAAACTTAGCTTTTAGAAGTGCAACATTTAATATTTATACTTTTGAAATAAGTAATTTAATTCTTACTTTTGAAATAGGTAGCATAGCTGCAACTCAACTCTCTATTTTGCCGTATTGTTTACTTCCAAAGGCATTAGATTTTTCTGCTGATTTCAACTTTTGTATGATCTTTCGCGAAATGGAAAATTTTGAGAAAAAGCGACCGTCTGGTCAAAGACCAAAAAAGAAAAGGTTCCAAGGGAATAAGTTCATGAAGAAAACAATATCTGGTGAAAGTAAGAAGAAAAAAAAAATCGGGCGGGGCTGTGCTGGGGCACACAGCCGTTGGTTTTCACGTGAAACGTCTATGTTAGCGAATCGCTTTTAAAGTAAAAAATTGAAATAAATAAAAACAGGATTGACGGTGTTTTAAGTATTTTAATAAAAAAGAACAGATACATAATAGAAACATAAATTATTATTACAATTAATATTCGACAACGATTTTATTTAACATAGGTCTGTGATATGTGAAATAAGAAACATACGGCATAATATCAACATTAATATTTCTGGTGAATGTACAGTCTATAGTGGTATTGCCTAATGTTGTCGGTGATGTTTGTATGTAGTTAAGGCCGAATTCATTCCTCATGAACTCAACAAGATAGCTGTTCTGTTGTGGATCGCAATTGAAATCGCCGCATAGAATGATTGGAGTCTCCAAGTCTGGCTGAGAGTTCGGTATTAATTTTGTTAAATTTGCTGAATATGGCTGGAATGATTGATAAAGACATAGCTTAACAGCTTCAGCCGACGCCTTAGGATGTATATATACGGCACCGAGGATAAACAGCGTAAGATCTTCGACTTTAACGTCCACCAAGCATATGTCGCCGACATTATGTTTTCTCAAGACTGAATTTCCGCATGACTTGTTGGCATTTACTATGATTTCGCTACAGTTCGTGGAGCTTTGTAGGTTTCTGTAGAATGCAGAACCTCCGGCTGCAGAAACTCGCACCGGCAATTCAGATGCGGTAGACGGACAATGTGTACGATGTTCAAGTGCTTACTTGAACATCGTAAGTTATTACTTGCTCTTAGTTCGAAGCCATTGATCATCACAGTGTTCGCGCAATTCATCCAAGTCTCGCTAATTACCATATAATCGGAGTTCATCAATATATTATCGTTTTCAATATCTCCTGCATGGGCAGATACGATCTAAATTAATTACCGTCGTCGATGTAGGTAGCCACCCTGGTCTTCATTGCGTTCGGCTAAGACGTCTCGCTTACAGAAGGCTCTTGCTTGCATTGACAACGTGGGAAGGCGATGATTGGCCATCCGATCGTACTCGTCGTGAATATCTTTCACCGTTGGTGCCGTGATGCCTCGCCCGTGATAAAATTTAAAATCGTCTTTATCATTGGTGAGATACAGACCGTCAATCGATGTTACTCTACTCAGCGCAACGTACACAAGCTGTATCTGTTGCGACTTATCGTAGTTGAAAACGACTTCTTTGAATGTGCCACCTTGCGACTTATGAATGGTGATCGCGCTTGCGGACACAACCGAAAATTGGTTACGTCTACACTTGATATTCCCACCGAGCGGTATGTTGGCGGCTATGGTCACAATAGGTGTCCACTTTAAATCTAACACATCACGTTTGCACATAACGTGGGGCTTCTCTTTTACTCCACATAGTTGGCCCATGCTTGGATTTGGAAACTCCAGCCAAAGGCGCACTCTCTTCCGAATTCTTGTTGAGGTTGACGGCTGAGGTTCAACATAAACCAAACTGATTGGCTTCAAATACCGTTTTGAAGCGTTTGTCCGCTGAACGCCAATGATTTTGCATTGCTTCACTTCTACTGATATTAAGATCTCTCAGTTCCGTGGCAGATCCAATAGATATATCGATTGTCTGTTCTTTCGTTACGTCCATAAGTACAGGTATTCCAGTGGTAGAGGTGCTCGCGAGGTTGGCGGCAGCAGAAAAGTTCCTCGCGGCGTCGGCTTTGCGACGTTCCCGAAACCGTCTCGCTCGCTCGGCGCCGGACATTGGGTACCTGTGTGTGGCCCATAGCCCCCTCTTTCCAACGATAGCCGTGATTTATACTTCTGGCTGGCTCTTGCACAAGCTGAGGCCGACATAGCAAATGTTTATATATTTTTTATCACTTTCTGGTTCTTTTTAATATAAATACTGTCCAAATTACACTTATTTTTGTATGAATCAATCGGTTTCAATAATCTTGATAAACACACGAAAGAATCACCGCGCTATCAAGTCGGAGTCATGAGTTACACTGAATAGAAACGAGCGAGAGCGCCGGTTTCGCACAATTAACGCAGTACCCCTCCCCCGCCGCCCCGCTCGACCCAGACCCGGACTCAAGGTCATAACAGCAAGGTGACTATATAAGTGAAATATTCACACCACATTTTTGTTTCTAGGACTAATAATTTTGTAATTATTAAGGTACGATGATATAGACCTTTTCGTTACGGTCCACTTTTTGAACCTGGTACCCGTATGTTGCGGCGCGATTTTAAAGACGTTTCACGTCAAAAAACAAATTTTCTAAGGAAATCACCAAACGATAGTGCCTCCTATAGAAAGTTGCCGAGTGAAAAATATCTTTTGGATTCATGTGAAGCTGATATTTCACAGCATTTTAAAGGTTATCGGCTCATAGATATCAGTCTTTTTCTCGGGCAATTATTAGAAAAATATGTTTGTTGTTTGGAATGTCATGGCAAAATAAAAATAAACGAAAAATCTAGTGTAGGACTTTCGTCATCTTTTTATTGATGTGCTCAAATTGCAAAATGCAAAAAAAACTGAATTCATGTGAGCTCATTGGAGCGAAAAAGAACATTCCAGAAATAAATAGATCTGTCTTAGCCATGAGATGTATAGGCCAAGGTTTATCAGCGTTAAATACATTTTGTACTATTATGTCATTGCCAACACCTGTATCTCAAAAGGCATATGATAGTATCAACATAAGAATTGCAGATGAGTGCGAGACTTTGGCAAATGCGTCAATGAGTGATGCTGCTTTGGAAGAAAAAATTCTCGAAGGAACATGTAACTGCATTGCTGTCAGTGGGAATGGCACATGGAAAACTCGTGGACATACATCACTTGTTGGTGTTGTGCACGTTAATTGGAGCAGAGTGTGGGAAGGTGCTCGATATCGAGATTATGTCATCCTTCTGTAAGGTGTGCGACTCATTTAAAGGTCCAAAGTTTGGACCCAAATACAGTGTTTTCTTAGCGAAACACCAGCCCTTTTGCAAAAAAAATCATAATGGGTCTGCTTGACAAATGGAAGTGAGTGGGATGAATAAAATTTTTTTCCGTTCTGAACATAAGCATGGGCTCATATATAAACAGTATATAGGAGATGGAGATACAAAGACATATATGTCTCTTGTGGAGAAAAAGCCCTATGGTGATAATATCGAAATTGAAAAAATAGAGTGTGTTGGCCCCGTTCAAAAGCGAATGGGTAGTCGCTTGAGAAAGCTTAAATCATCTCTTGGCAAGAAAAAATTGTTCGATGGCAAAACAATTGGTGGGAAAGGCCGCCTCACAGATGTTGTCATTAACATATTGACAACTTTTTATGGGAATGCAATTCGTGGTAATCCCAAAAATGTACACGAAATGAGGCAGGCAATCTGGGCTGTATGGTCTCATACAGCTAGTACTGACGAGCAACCCAAACACTGGTTTTGCCCTAAAGGCAACAATAGTTGGTGCAAATATAATATTTGTGTCCAAAACAATAAAGTGCAGGGTTTTAAACACAAAAATAACTTGCCTGAAGCAGTTTCTAAAGCAATAAAACCCATTTTCAAAGATTTGTCACATTTAAAACTGTTGCGAAGGTGTCTTGGAGGTAAAACTCAAAACCCTAATGAATCTTTGAATTCATTAATCTGGAAATACAGCCCAAAAACTATTGGTTCTAGCATTACAGTAACGAGAATAGCTGCCTTTTTAGCTGTATGTGACTACAATTATGGGCATAAGAGCCAAATTGATATAATGAATGCAATGGGTTTGAAATATAACAAAAATAACGTTATCACTGCTAAAGATGTTGATAAAAAACGCTTATCGACAGCTTTTAAGCGCGTAACAGCCTCCTTGGAATCACGAAAAAACAAAAGGCTGAAACTGGCCAAAGAAAATATGAAATTTAAGTTGTCTGAGGGGTGTGCATATGATCCAGGAGCATATTAGTATAAATAAGGTAACCATTATATTTTTTTCATGTTTTTAATTTACGACTTATTTTTAATAAAATTAACCTTTCCCTACTTAAAACCTACTTGTTTTATTTATTTAAAGTTACATGTAAATTTTTCGAATACATTTTTTTATGATTTATATGTTTTTTTTTCAAATAAATTACTGACTTCTTTTTGCCACGTTTCAACTTTTAATTCATTTTTCGCAGAACTAGAGTAAGTTTAAATTAAGCATGCACACCTAATTTCTTAAAATATAATAATTCTATTTATTTAAAATTTCATTTACATCTTTAAAATACATTTCTATACAATTTATAAACATTTTTTTAAGCAAATTACTGACCTTATTTTTTTTGCCACTATTTATCTTTTAAGTAATTTTTTGCAAAACTTAAAAATTAAGCTTCGACACCTTATTTCTTAGAAACTACTGTTCCTATTTATGTAGAATTCCATCAACAACTTTAGAGTATATATCTATGTGAGTTTTTTGGAACTTTTTAAAGAAATTACTTATCTGTTTTTTTGGTCACTATTTAACTTTTTAACTTATTTTTCTTTCAACTTACAAATTGAAATTCCATGGCCAATTTCTGTAAAATTCCTTGTCCTTTTTATTAGAAATTTTATGGACAACTTAAAAATAAGTTGTTCTATGAATGTGTATACTACATTTTTAAAAAAAATATTAACAATTATATTTTTTTGCCTTTTGCAACTTTAAACTCATTTTTCTCAAAACAATAAAATTAAGCTTGCGCGTATAAATTTAAAGAAACTACTTGTCCTATTCTTATACAATCTCAAATTAAGCTGTTCTACAACTTATACACAACGTTTTAGACATATAACTGAAAAAAAAATTTCATGTTTACTTAAATAAAATTTTTCCAAAAGTTTTTTTAAAATATTTTTTTAAATTTTAAAAATATTTAATTACTTAAAAAACTAAAACAAATTTGTATAACTTTAGGACTCAGCATTTTTCTACAATTTAAATCTAATTTTGTTAAGTTTGGTCAATTTTTAACTTCAGATTTTTACGCGCAGTAACATACTAGTTTTTAAAATTTCTAAAAATTGTCCAATTTAAAATTCCTTATAATTTTTAAAATTTTTTAAGAAACAATCTGAATTTTTGATTAAATATGTATATAAGTATGATTATGAAGTGGAGAAAGTTTCAAGTTTCCATGTTGTTTTCATAGAAAATTATATGGATTCGAAAAAAAATGTTTTTCTTGCATTCCTCGATGAAGTTAAGAGTCCTATGACTCCTTAATGTCTCATTTAGAGGAAACATGAGGGATATCGCAATGAGATGGACCTCATTAGTTGAATAACAATCAAGTAACGAGGATGATATCCGACCTGGAACCCAGTCGATTATGTTATGACGGCAATGAAAGTACTTTAAGCCTTTAGAAAGTTAACGTGTATTAGA
>BMAU01004519.1:0-23620 GCA_019973935.1 Trichonephila clavipes
TTACGGTCAAAATGAAAAAAAAAAAGAATAAACGTGACACAGCCCTAAACCTAAACCTAATTCCCAAATGAAAAAGTAACCACAAAATTAAATCTAACCAAGGAATGGTTCGGAATAATCAAATAAAATATAAGCTAAAACTAAAATGTATATTAAACTAATTTAATTCAGGTACTGAAAAAATATAAAATATTCTTAGGTGGAAGGCCGAAAAATTTAATTGCTTTTACTCCTTTAGCATTATTTTATAAGTTTATAATATAAATTATTTGCAATTAATTTAAATGTTGTTTTTGTATGTTTTCTTAAGATATAATGAAACATAAAATAGAATTTTGAAACTCATTGAAAAATTTATTTATTAAAAAATACTATTCTTCGTAAAACTTTTAGTTTACTTAAAAATATCTCGATGTACACATATATTCATGATGCGTCATAGCTTTGCTATTTGCATCAAAAAGGCCCGAGTGCACTCTTTTAACCTTTAGGCTGCATCTGAAAAATTTTTGTTTCTCCATGTTGGTTCCCAACTATATGTTGATTTTTATAGTGTCGACTTTGCAAAAAATTTGTACATATTTTGGTGCTTTTCAGTTCTAAGGAACTCTGGTTTTTGGTTCTTAGAAAACTGAATAATAGTGGTACTATCAATCTACAGTTGTACTTAGACGACAATCCATATAAAGTTGATATCAAAAAACCCAGCCCATTAATAAGTATAGTTTAAAATGAAATCATGTGTTTGCCAACTTGACGAGTTATTAATACAGTTTGGCAGTTGTTGCAATAATACATAAGTACCAAATAATCTTTCTATGACATTGCGCGTCTTGCATATTATCGCAACCAATTAACGACATTATATGAAACAAAGCATATGGTTGCCACAATTTAGATCATTCAACACATGCGATATCAGCGTTTGCGAGTTATTTTAAATGTTGGCATTGGAGCAATAAAATGTAAGTAACATTTCCTTTCATTAAAAAAGAAAAAGGGAACTGCTTTTCCTAATACTTACGTATAAGCGTACCGCAGTACTTACGTAACCGCAGCCAAAGTGGCACTTAATTCACCAAAATGCAACTGTTTTTTTTTCTCATATAAAACACATAAGAATCTGTTTTGATATAAAGGTGCAAATTTTGCTGCGGTGATGCCAATACGTAAGTACCCTTTTCCTTTATCGTCAAATTCCATGTTTTTCCTTTGTAACAAAAAAGTAGAAAAATGTATAAAAAAAACGACACTCTCAATTCAAACTAATTGGGATTAACAGACTGTCAATGGTGTGATTTAAGTTAAAATTTCTATTTACATATAAGATTTCTGGACTTTTTTTCTTTTGAGCTGCTTATGGTAGTTTCATTAAATTTATCTATTTAATGTAGCTGTTTGGTTTGAATTAATGTTATAATTTCTACTATGTGAAAGGTTACTTTTATATTTATTTTATTTCTTTTTAAATATTGAAGATTTTGGGTTATATGTTGTTTTTTTATGTTCTAAACTGTTTATGGCAATTTTATCGAAAACAGGGCTTACCTTTTCTGTTTTAGATAACCTTTTAATTTAAATTAATATTATAACTAGCTGTATGGCCCAGCATTGCGATAATAAAAATGTTTGCACGGAAAAGAGATGCACCTTGAAAAGATTTTCTCATATTTCCCTCTAGATTTCTTTATAATTCAGCGTTGAAGTGATTATACGCGTCTCATACCATCATAATTTAATGTTGCTTCTGATAATCTGTTCCTCACATAGTTTCTTGGAGATCTCATATGCATATTTTGTTATACTGTCCATGTATGATATATATATTTTCACTTATCTTTATATCTACTCATTCGTTTGCTCTTTGCAATAAAATTATAATATTTAATAGAAATATTGCAAAAAAGTATTGTCTCATTAATTAACTTTTGTGCAACACAGTTTATTATTTGTTTCATTCAGTACTGTTATTAGAGTTCTGGACTATTTCAACGGGGACCTGTTTTATCCGTTTTAGGTAGATTTTGGTTTTAGTTCATACATTTTTTTAGTATTGAATTACATCTAATTTTCTTTTGCACTTATTCAGAGTTAATGCAATTTTTATCGTGTGGCATTATGGTTTAACTTTCCTTCGTACAATCTGTTCTTCATATAGATTTGTAAAGATTTTATGCATGTTCATTTCTATGACATTTTCTTTGATTGAAAAAAAACGATTGCTTTTCTTCCTTCATCAGCAGATACTGTTCAATGTTGAACATCATGAAAAATTTGCAGTTATTTAGACTCGCATTTCAATGGTGAAATGAATTAAAAATGGATGATATCGAACAATTTGTTGACAATTTGATGCTAAAAAACAATCCAAAGAAAAATATCAGATTATCATAAAATCCAGCATATAATGCTCACCTATACTTTTGAGCTGCATTTTTTAATGTTTGTCATGTTCGCTGTACAATGCACACCCACTTTTTTTTTCGAAGAAACCTGAAATGTACATATGCAATGCTCTCATGTTTTGAAGTCATTTATTCAAGGTGTTATTCCAAGGTATAGAAAAAACTATGTACTACTATATAGAATTACAACCCTTTAAGTTCATAGGGAGTGTGATTTCTTATAAATAAACAGTATTTGATATATTTGTAGAAGTCTTAATTTTTTTCTATATTCATCTTTTTTTATTTTTAAAGCTCTTGAACCCATAAATTTAGATTTAATTTTTTGTGCTCAAAGTGGGTGTTTTACACTGGATTTTATGGTATGTAAGATTTGTTGTTGTTGTTGTTCAATACTGTTTGTGGCATCATTGTTTAACGTTCCTTCCGACAAAAATTCATGTAGTTTTTAGCTAATACTACATAAACATATGCATCGTACCTTCCATTGTACATAGATGTTTTATTTTAGTTCATACTAATTTAATTTTTTAAATATTGAATTACATCTACAATTACATCTATTGAATTACAATTACAGTATTACACTGTTCCTCATGTAATACTAATTTAATTTTTTTCCTGTTGATGGCCTCCTAATATTTCTTATTTATGGTATTATTTTGTTAATTAGTTTATTATCATTAATTTTTCTTTCTGTTTATCTATTTCAGGTTATTTCAGCCATAGTTCAATAGCAAAAACTTACAACTGCTATTATTTTCTGGTATAATTTTTATTTCTATTTATACATTCATTCATTTCTATTTACTTTATAGCATGCTAATTCTCTCTTTCATTGAAATATTTGTTTTTGTTGAATTATTATTTAATTTGAGGCCAAGTTGTACTTATTTAAAAATATTTATAATTTAAACATTAATTAAAAATATTTTAAATTTTGATTATACTACTTTACACAGGGTTTTACCCACTCTAAAAACATATTAGAATTGCTATAATAGGGGAATTTTATGTTTTTGAAACTTAACCCGAACGAAGAAAGGGCATTTCAACTGGTATATAATACATAAAATATATTATAATTAATATAAGAATAATATATATATCTTATACATTGATTTAATTATTTCATAATTTTTTTTAAATATTTAATAAGTTTTTATCAATAAATGAGATTTTTTCTTTTACAGCCATTTTTTTATGCAGATGGTCTGTCACAACTAACTGCTCAAAGAATATTTTTTTAATCGATTTTTTTTTATTTCAAAACCATTTTTTATAAGAAGGAAATTGTTATGTAACGATTGATTGAGTAAATGAAAATACCAAACACCTTTTAATGTTTTAAGCTCTAAGAAAATAATTATTGTTAAAATAATGAATTTGTTATTTTTGTATAATATACTTTTTTTCCCCGTCAGATACATGGTTAAATGCTTTACTAAATACAGAGGAATGAAAAACTATAAAATTATAATAAAGTACTAAAATATTTTTATCAAACAGTATTCTTTTGTTTTTAATGTTTTTTTAGTGAATGTAAACATATATATTGGCATTTTCCCATATACATATATATCTAATATATATTATAAATGCGAAAGTTTGTGAATATCTTTGTGGGTCTTTCACGCAAAAACTGAATGGATTTTAATGAAACTTTACAGTAATATAGCTTATACATCAGAATAGCACATAGGCTATAATTTATAGCATAGACTATAATTTATAAATATATTGTATGAAGTGTCCAAAATATAACGATATTTGTCAAGTAAGTAGGAAAAAATTCAGCCATCTGCGAGCAATTCCAGCTTGCGCTGCAAAAAAGCCAACGTCAGCATATATCTATGTTTTGTTTGTGAAAGAACTTTTATGTACATTTGGTAGTAAGAAATTGGTCTTTTTTCCAAATAAATGCTTTTATCAGTTCTGATACTTAAAGTAAATAAACTTTCTCTTTCACACTGCATCATTTGAACAAATTTTCAAAATTTGTTTGTGATTAGTAGTTAATTATAACGCTATAATTTTAATTGAATAGGCAGATATAATTATTTTTATACTTAAAAATGCAATAATTACTGTACTGTATTTTTTGGAGTGTGAGACTGAGTGAATATTAATGTCGCACTGTTCAGCTACACGAGGGCTTTTGGCAACGGATCACGTAATTTTGAACCATGGTCAAGTGACGTGGACGACACCTGAGCTGGCACCCTCTTCTCCTAACTACCACACCACACCAACTTAGAAGAAATATACTTAGCAGGAATATTCTTTGAAATCCACTCTTCCAAGATATATGGTAGCATGGGTTCTGTGATGAGTATTTTAGCGGAAAAAATAGTTTCAAAATTTTAAGTGTCTTATGTTTTTGTATGTTAATGAAGACCTTAGAAAATGATTTGACTATTTATTTTAAGTGAATGGTATATATAATTAATTTTACAGTGGAATATCTTTAATTAATTTATTAGCTCTAACGGATTAAATTTTCCAAAGTGGAGTATTTTGTTTATGTATATCCCTTAATTTTAAATGTAGTGATCCAAAAAAAAATATTGTATGAAAAAAACTGCAGTAAATCATAATGTGGTTGGATAAAGTATTAACGTGCATCCCTCTCCTACACTGTGGGTCTTACAAAGCTCTAATAAAGCTTGAGCTACGAAAGTAGCTAGGCATTTGCCAACTTGACTCTATGGTTAACATTCTGCTATGTTTTTCATTGAATGGCCATTATAATTTAAGGAACGGCGTTGCTTGCGAAAATTACAATTTTAAAATAAAATAAATACAACAGAAAGTAATATTAATGTAGTACACTTTCAGATATAAATTATTTACACTACTTTAAGTGTTAATTAAGCAAAACTTTTAACAATGTGTTACTTTTGTTGAGCAGAGATCAGCTTAGGAAGGTATTTTCAAAAATCGACCCTCAAGAGTGTTACGGGGAATTATAAACAAAAAAAAAATCATTTTTATCAGCTATTATATCTACATACTTAAAATTTAACAAAGGTGTTTTTTTTTCTTTCTTTTTTTTGTTTAATTTGCAATTTACATAAAATTAAGATTTTTTTTGAATTGCTCTAAAGAGATATTAACGTTTTATCTTTGCCTCATAATTTTGAGGAAAGGATTGGACGTAGTAACGGCAATTATTTATAAAACTCGTTTAAAGTTTGTTTTCGAATCTTAGTGAAAACTTACTACAGTAGAACGTCGTTTATCTGAATCAATAGGGACCGGACACCGCTCGGATACACGATTGTTCGGATAACCGAATGCGCGATCCATGCAGTATATGAAACCGGACACAAAATGAATTTGAAAATCATGACAGGCGGGAAACGCGCTTGATGGAAAAGGTGCAAATCGAAGCAATTTTACCTTTATTGAGGAAAACCATCATTAATTTTTCGCTGTACCATTGTAAACCTTCGTTTTTTCGCTGCTAAGACTGATTCTCTCGAGCAGCAATAGTTGAGTAGGACATCCCACTGATTGTTGTTCGTAGCTGCCTCTAACGCAGAAAAAGCGACAGCTTTTGATGGACCCTTGCTGTGGCGGCGCCAGACCTGTGCTTAATGTGGGGAAGATACATTTCGTAAGGACCTCTGGTGGCGTAAGAAGAGAGTTAATAAAATAAAAGACCAATTTTTTTATTCATAAAGAAAGAAACCAAACTTTTTACACATTTATTTGTTACATTAAACAATAATGAAAAAAAAAATTAAAGAAACAGTAATTTTCTACTTTTAGTTTTGCTGAAATCTTTAATGATTGGTTCGTAATGGACTAAACTCATGTGACGTCACGATCACGTGATTCTGTCAGTGCGTGAATATGGCGCCATTTGCTTACTACTATTGTGTACACACGATTATTTTGTTCTTATACATTTACATTTTACTTTCTAAAATGTGTTATTTTGCTTAAATGGTTGCTCGATCAGTTAAAGAAAGGATTGTTGTTGGGAAAAAATCATTTTTTAATACTCCGTTAAAAAATCTAAGTCATTTGAAAGCATGATGAAGCATAAGGATTACATACCATCTTCCCAGTGTTTATGTGTTTGACCACTCATTGGTCGCGGTAGCCGAATGGTATAGGTATCGGACTGTGGCTTGCTTTGTCACGGGTTCGAGCCCAGTACCACTAAAGACCCGCCGTGTAGGGCAGCGATGCACGTTAAGAAACACGTCACTTGAACGTGGTCCGTCGCCAAAAGCCCTCGTGTAGCTGAACAGTGCGACGTTAATATTCAATCAATCAATCAATTGACCACTCTTTGAATAATGTTTTCAATACCGTAAGACAAAGGAAACTTCTTCAAAAAGGATTTTGGATAGATGTAGACTTCTACAAGAATGTAAATATTTTACAGCAAATATTTGTTTATTCTATATTAAGTTATAATGAGAACATATAATGTTTAGTTAACTCAAATTTTACTTATTTTATACATCTTCAGTGTAGTTAACAGAGGATCTTCAGCATTTAATTATCTAAAATTAGAACACAAGAATCTGATATGTAACTATACATATATCAAAAAGAAGTATATATATTTATAAAACTTGTTTTACTTAATAATTTTACAATATTACAGGGAAAAAGAAAAATCACAGAAATGGAAAAATATCATAATTGATTACTGCTCTGTTAATGTTTATACTAATTGATGAATCAAGCACCATTTTCAAACATTAGAAATCAAAATTATCTTTTACCATTTGTAAAATTACATATAAAAATTGTGCAACATTTTAAAAGTCATTATTCGCTGCACTACTTTAAGTAAAATATATGATTTATCGAGAACACTGAATTCCAAATATGGCAATAAATTAAGGCATTAAAATTTTTAAATTAGAATGTGTATACAGTAGAATATAAATTTGTGTCCATATATTAAGTATAAAAGTCCTGCTCACACATTCCTACATGTGTCCAAAATAAGAAACTCTTTTTTGAATCCATAATTCTTTTACAAAAAAATAAAAATTGTAATATATCTGCGTGGTATCTGTTGACACATATGTTTTTCAGAGTTTGACTGTATGGTATAAACCTATCACGCACATATACAAATTTTTTTATTACATATATATAACAAATAGCTGTACCCGGCGCGCGTTGCTACGCAAACAACTGAAATAAATTTAAGAAAAATAATTTTAAAGGAAAATCAGTACACAAATATTCAATTCATTCAAAGCCGTTTCGAAAAAATTGTGTGATTACAAAGTTTAGTTTCAATTAGATGTTTATTGAAGTGCTGTGGGATACACAATATTTCTTGTTTTTCCATCTGGTGCGTAGACGAATAAATCAGAAGGTTTTCCGACACGTGAGCAAACCACATAGAGCTGTCCATGTGAGAAGCATGGATTCTCCAAATTTAATCCACACACTTGTAACGATTGTCCTTGTGCTTTGTTAATAGTCATTGCGAAAGCGAGTCGCACCGGGAACTGTAAACGTTTGAATTCGAATGGTATATCTGTCGGGATCATTGGGATACGTGGCAACAGGACGTCTTCACCTTTGAATTTTCCAGTCAAAATTGTTGCTTCGATAACATTGTTCCTCATTTTCTTGACTGAGGGTCTAGTTCCGTTGCAAAGTCGTGGTGGATTTATGTTTCGAAGAAGTATGATGGGTACGCCAATTTTCAATGTAAGAACGTGCGGTGGCATGCCTGGCAAATCAAGCGAATTCAAGAATTCAGTTGGATAGTTGACAACCTCATCTTGATTCTCCACAGTATCGATGCACTTATATGTTGTCGCTTCACTGGGTATTCCATGCTGAATGGTGAAATTGATGGTATTGACATCGATGTTTTTGGCTGCTAATATAGCACGCGTACTGAGCCACTGATGGTTTTTGTAGTTTTGTGCAATGTTTGGGAAAACTTTTTGCACCAATTCGTCGATGCTTTCTGTTATCTTACAGAAGTTTGCTGGCAGGGTGATACATTGTGTAGATTCATCAATTTCCATTCGCCCATTTCCAATATCCATTAATTGTTTTGCAAAATTTCCATCCGATGCATCCCGTTGTAGTTGTACACGCATGTTAGTTTTCAAAGTCAATTTCTGTAAATGATGCCATAGAACTGATGATTTAAGACATGCATGAAGTTCATCAGCGGGTGTTGATCGTGGTATAATGGGCAGTGTTTGTCGAAAATCTCCAGTTAATAAAATGAGTGCGCCACCGAAGATCCGTCTGTTTCCTCTGAAATCTCGCAGTGTACGATCAAGCGCTTCCAATGCTTTCTTGTGAGACATTGTACATTCGTCCCATATGATATTTGACACGTTTGGAGTACTTTTCCCATTCCAGAGTTTTTGCTGATGTTGCATGTTGGTGCCTCAGTGTTTTGAAAATTCAACGGCAGTTTCAATGCTGAATGCGTTGTTCGGCCACCATCCAAAAGAGTTGCCGCAATTCCAGATGATGCAATAGCCAGTGCAATATTATTTTGTGATCGTATGGTTGCCAAAATTAGTGAAAGAAGAAAAGTCTTGCCTGTACCACCGGGCGCATCTATGAAAAACAGTCAACCGCTTTGTTCTGTGATTGCACGCATAATTCTGTCATACGCAATGCGTTGTTCTAGAATCAGCTGCGGAAGATTTGTCCTAACGAATGTCCCCAGTTCATCAGAATCATAGTGTGTTTCTCGTTGCAAATCACGATCAAAAAGGTTGTTTGCAGGTCGGTTTGAAGCAGGCATTCCCAGTTGCACCAGTGCCTTGTTAGCGATTGTCTCAAACATATGTCTTCAATCAAAATCAATGCTTCATTATACACGTTTGGTGTGAATTGAATGTCCGAATTTTGATTCGCAGCGCGCAAACGATGTAGAATATCTTCACTCATGCAGTCCTTGTATTTTTCCCAAAGATCTTTTGGATTAGATGGGAAGCAGGTTGTTAATATTATGGCAAATAGCGTGCGTATTTGCTGTGGTCGAGCAGTATTCGATGCATCAGCTAGTGCAGTGTCCCAATGTGCATCATTCTCAAGAAGATTTAGTTCTTGGCAAGCTTGGCGATAAGTAGCGCACAGCTGACCGTTGACTGTTCTTAAATCTTGGAAGGATATTGGTCCACGTATATTGATCAACAGCAATCTTAGATAAAAGCATTCTGTATTGTTCGGATGAACAATGTACAGACGACCCAATGCATCACTGGAATATAAATTGGCATGTCCTTCAACTGCTTTACCTTGTTTGCGACGTTGAAACTTTTTAGTCGATTCATTCCACGTGTAGAATTTCGGTACTTCAGAATAAAGCAAAGTTTTAGCAAAAAGATCATCTTGGCACAATGAGTAAAACGCAGTTAAAGTTGTTGCCGGTGGAACCAATGCTCTTGCACGTATATTATCTGCTGTCAAGTACACGCGCTGTCCATTCTCGAGATGCACCGCCAAGTGTATTACTGTTGGATGTCGTTCATGGATTGGAAATGATAAGATGCGCCATACTGCTTCATTGCTGCTTATGTAGCGTCCAAGTTGGTATTGGTCGAGCGGTGCAGCTACATTCCCTACTCGAAAGACTGCCATGTCGCTTCCTTTGTTGGCATATTTGCAAATGTATTTGATCGACTTCACTGAATTGCAATACTCAACATTAATGTGTGCTTTGAAGGTCTTTGAAAGCAGTGGTGAATATGGCACAATCCAACGATTATCTACTTCAATATCAATGTTTCGTACTTTCAGAACGACGGATTTGCCACCATCCTCAACTGATCGTCGACGATACAGTGGATATCCGTCATTGCCAGTGATAGTATCAGAAACCAATTTTCTTGGGTATCGTTTCGGGCATTTCCCATCAGACATACATGATGAATTATTGTTGAATGCGCCACATGGGCCATGGATCATATTTTTGGTGACGACGTCGAATAAGTTTGGATCACTTTGCTTATCTGGTATTTCTGCTGAGATGATTTGATCAATTTGATCTGGCGTAATTTTGTTGATTAACTAAACCAAAATATGTGCATGTGGCAATCCTCTTTTCTGCCATTCAATGGAATACATCCAGCAGCGTGTCTCCAAAAACATGATGCTTGATAATAAAATCCATCAAACATTTCAATTTTTGTTTAAATACGCGTGCAGTAACGTCATGGCGGTCCGAAGATGATTGTCCAACTAATAGAAGTTCTTTAATTTCATTCCATGTTGGATTACATGTAAAGGTGACAACCAAATCTGGATGACCATATGCGCGAACGTATGTCATCGCATCTTGTGCGTATTCATGCATGTGCCGTGGACTCCCCGTGAATGTAGACGGTAATATGGCCATTCTTCCCAATTCGTTTGGATTGACGTTACCATCATTAACGATTGCGTCTCGTAAATGGATGTACTGTTCAGAACGCAACTCGGTTTGATTCAATCAAATATATAATAGCCGTTCGGTTTCAATCTTCGCGTACATGTCGACGATATATTGATGGAACAATTGTCTACATTTCAGAATGTGATTCTCAGCGTTTTGACGAATCATCAGTCGATACAAATAATTATTCATGGCACTGACTTTCTCATTCGTTCCCTCACCTGTTTGTGGATTTATCATTTTGATGTTAAAATGATATCCATCATGTCCTCGCCAAAACAGAATCGGATACTGCAACCCGTCGTATGAGCGATGAGTTTCGGAGACTTGCTGAATGTCACCACTTCTGCGATGAAGAATTATGTCGCGCGATTCAAATTCTTCGCCAACTATAACGATCGCCACTTCATCGATTGTTGGTGCATTGAATTGCTCGTCGCTTTGGAGGCATAATTATACAGGAACGACGTGATGCTTTTGAATTTATAAAACGTCAAAAAGTCGCAGATGGTATAAGATGCTAATAAGAAAAAAAAAACCGCACAGCAAATGCGTTCGGAATGTCAATCAGCAGTCAAATCCTTCACATACACATTCGATGATCTTCGTAAATTCACTGTAGAAAATGAATATAATCAGCTCACGGAAACTACAAATATTCAATCCGATTGAAGTATTTATCTAAATTAATTCAGCTTACGATGAAATGCACAAAATCATTCGAAAAACTCTCCCAAATATAAAAATACGCACAATATTGTCTGTTTAATGTAAGCTAGATATGAATTTCACAACCTACACAAATTCTTATGTCACTCTCGACTCGAAATGTCATCTATAGTTCGCTTCATTTGTTTCAATTCATATCAGCATGAACTGTAACGACAATATATGAAATTCATTAGAATGATATCTTCACATAATCAAATACATAGTTTACGATTCTAGAAAAGACATACAGGTAAACAATCATTTTTATAGAGATAGAGAAGAGAATAGAAGGGAATAAGAGATAGAGGAGAAGAAAAAGAGAATAGAGAAAAAGAGAGAGAGAAAAGAAGAGATAGAGAAGAAGAGAAAGAGAAGAGAAGAAGAGATAGAGAAGAAAAGAAAGTTTATAGTTTTATTTTACTTATCGCACAAAAAATATATTTTGAGAACTTTTATTTATACGAATTCGTATAGATATCTATTAAAATCAGTATTGAACTTGATACATGGAAGCGCCATCTGGTGGTAACTTCCATTAATATGAATATCATATTCGTTTCCTCTGTGTAAAAATACATGGTCATAATGATTTTCATGACAATCGGTTTAACGGGGAGGGAGTATGAAGTGCTAAGTATGATTAAAGGAGTATGATAAGTATGTAAAGGAGTATGAATTTTTTTTTTTTTTTTACGCAGTTAAGTTGCCCTGTTAAAACATCAAAGTGAAGGAGTCAAGAATTTTTTATCACTTCCAACTAATCGCAAATTGTAGGGAAATAATGTTAGTTGATTAGGTAGTTAGGTATTAGCGTCACCGCAGCAAAATTTGCACCACGCGCGCAAATCGACTCATAATAAAAAAAACAATAAAGATTCTTATGTGTTTTGCTTGAAGGAATCCGATTTTTGGCTGCGATGACACTAAAATGTAAGTACCCTTGATTACATTGATGCAAAGGCTCATGGATAAGAAGTTCCTCTTAAGCTATGGTTTCCTAGAACAGCGGTGCCGTTCTTTAACGTCCGTAACATTACGGTGGATGACGTCACTAAAACGACGCCTGTGTAAATAGATAGGCGTGGTTTCCTAGAGAGCGGTGGATGGGAGCGGAATGTGAAGTTGCAGGTCGTTACGGTCGTCATAGCGGCAGCAACAGTTTGTTGAATGTTTTTCTCGATAGCGGTGGCAAAAAAAAAAAATGAGTTCCAATATTTTCTGGATTCCTGAAGAGGATGAAGCTAATGTTTCGGAATTTTTTGTCTAAGTTGCAAATATCAAAATTGCATATTTTTCTTTTTTTTTGTTGTTGTTGTTCAGTGTTCAAATTAAATTCTCTTATTTTAATGTAAATAAAGGAAGTAAGTTAACTTATAATTTACTTATCAAAATTGTATTTTTTTCATTTGTATTTTTTTGTTGTTCAGTGTTTAAATTAATTTTTTAATCTGTAAAAATTTAAACTGTGAAAAAAAGAAATATATGAATAAAACTATTAAATCATGTCATGATTGTATTTTCTTTACAACTATATGCAACATTTCTTTGGAGCATATTGTCTTTTTTGTATTATAAAAGCATTTGAAGTCAGTTAACTGTTTACCCAATTCAATACAAAAATATTGGTATTAGTATAATGTGTTATATGTGGGATTTTTGACTAGAAGTTTTGGGAATTTTACAGATTCTTTTAAACTTTTCCAAATGTTTACTTTTGAGAAAAAGAATTTTATGAAAATTAATCCTTGGAATTACATAGAAATACTATATGGTTTTTGTAATTCTTTAATTTCAATGAACTAATGCAACAAATAATCAAAATTCTTTGATTTCATTTATTGATATAATAAAATAACAATATATGTAAAGTATGTACAACACAGTAATTAGTTAAAAATTGCTTTCGTCACTTGAAGATACAATTTCAATCGATTTATTTTTCGACACCTTTAAGTGATAAGTTTTTGCAAACTTCACGATTACCAGATACGCATGATTAAAGCTCTTTTTGAAATTCAAATCTATCATATATCTATCAAATTATTGAAAGTTTCATCTTCAATCAAGCATACGCTTCTAGTACATTGAGAGAAAGCAATTGAACGTGCAATCAGGAGAAAGTTCATAAAAAATGAACAATGCATCTTGATGTGTACATACTCTTATGTGAAATGATCGAAAACATTACAGTGGCGGCAAAGGTGTTGAAATTCGTATACCGCATAGAAAAGGACTGCACAAAAACAGATTCTACTATATAAAAAATGTGTATAAAATATAAAAAAATATGTTCAATATCTAGGTACAATATTAAAAAAATATGTTCAATATATAGGTACAATATTAAAAAAAAAAAAAATAAATATATGTTCAATATTAAAAAAATATGTTCAAAATATAAAAAAAAAGATATGTTCGCTACATCTAAATCATCCATTTTAAGATTGTTTACAGCTACGGACGTAAGTACAGCAGACCACTATCCTAGGAAACCACTCAATCAACGTTAACAGACAGCCGTCTTTTCTGTGACGTCATCCATCGTGATGTTACGACCGCGAAACACAGACCAACCTCATTTCAATAACTTTCTTTTAAACCATGGCAACTGAATCGCCATCATGTTCACAAATATTTCCCAAACCAAATATATTGCCACGCCAATGAAATGTTTATTTTTATTTCCCACTATTTTTAATCACTTTTTAAGTATTAATGTTTTACAATTTTAGCTAAAGTGACATGTAAGTGAGTTTTTAAGTGTTTACGTTAACATCTCCTCCGGGGATGAAGAGAAGAAACGTCTAGAATATACTCACGTCTCATTAGCACGCGCTTGCTTTTTGTGGTAGGTAATTATTTCCTCCAGAAAATGATTCAACTCATCAGAATTGTTATTTATTTTTTAAACTTTCATTTGCTATATTTCTGTATCACTAGATAAATTGCTAATATGAGGCCTGATTTTAAAGTTGTTGCAATTTAAAAATGACTAATTACTTCATTCACATTCTCGCGCAATGTACTCCTTAGAGGATAACACTTTTTTTTTATTTCTAATGGGCAGTGGATTGGTGTTTTTCCACTGCAGACCTAGTATATTCTCCGGGAGCTGGTATCTCTTTTTAGTGAGGTAGTATGTAGGCGTATACCAAACGCCGGAGGTAAATCTAGTGATGTGAATGTAGGACAAGAAAAAGGCAAAAATTTTCCAATCTACTAACATATATAAAAAGTTATTTTAATTCTTATTTACTGTAAATTGTATCCTGAAAGTTTATATTATCTAAAAAATAAACATACATACATCTCGTATTAAAGTTTATCTCTAAAGCTCCAGATTTTTGTTCAATTTTAGCTCATGGTTTCTGATAAATAATTATACAATCGAGTTTAATTCAAGAATTAAGTGATCTCGAATTAAACCTACGTTTAGAATAAAAATATATTCTAGTTTATTCGAGCAGCGAAAGCAGTTGCAAAAATTAATTACAATGCTGAGTTCAATCTGTGCATTTTAATCAAAGTTATATGTCCATTACGTTTTATTTCTGAAAAGAAAAGTTCTTTTTAAAATCATTTTCACGAGCGAGGGGTTTCAGGGTACAGTCTCCCCCCGCCAAAGACCATCGGACCTGTCATTTGTATCACATTCACCCTATGCATTTTCATCTAAGTGTTTTACAGGATGTAAAATCTCCCCATAAGAGAAGTCTGTGTAAGCCACTAGACTCGAACATTAATCAAAGTACCGCTTCAACTTTTGGATATAAAACTTTATAAATAATGCGTGAAAGGTGTTTTAAGTTACTTAAAACACTGAAATCAATTAAATACCTGAAAGTTGCATATTTTTGTTTAGCTTGTTCGTGTGTGTCAATAAATTTCTAGGGACTCACTTTCCCATTTAAAGGCGCAGTGAGCGTTATAAAGGAATGTATAGTTGCTGATTCATTAATTTTTTCTTAAATAAGCTTTTATAGAATAATCATATTTTTAAAAATTCATTTGGAAATTCATGACTGAATCTCTTGAATGATTGCAATGAGAATTGATTTTTTTATATAAATCTTTTAAAAAGAAATTAGATATGGATTTCTAAGGAGTTATTTTGCCACATACAGGCGCCGTAAATGTTATAGAGGGTGATACAATATAATGGGAATATTTAAAAAGCATAGTGGCAGCACTGCCGGACGGTGACCTTGAGCACGTAAACACTGAACCATTTTAGTAATCATGGCTCAGTGAAATGGGCAAATATACATGTGCCACACATAAAAATGTTTTATAAAATTAGTGTAAGTTTGGAAGCTGCGTAGATTGAGTTCTGACGCTTTTATAACAGGACGTCATAGTGCCGCACCATCAAAACACGTGATAAAATGTCGAATGAATCACTGATGACTGGATCTATCCTAATGAAGAAACCAGCAGATCAACCAAGAAGTGCTCGTACTCATCGAACAATAATGATGTTGTACGCAAGTTTGCCTTATTGGGTCAAAGGCGAAAATGAACAGAGGATCACAGTAATTTTTAATGCAGATCATTACGAGATGTTACAATCATTCATTAAACGTGAAGTTAAAAAAATTCCACATAAAATAAACCCAGTTTCACCATGATAGAACCAACATCACACATTGCACAACAATCAATGGTAGCTGTGCGAGATTTGTTAGGTAGATTTGTCCATTTTTTGGTTCTTTCTCTTGTGCAGTTATCTCAAGAGAAAAGTTTGCATAGCTCGAACAAGAACTCTAAATAAGTTAAAACAGGGAATTCAAAATTAAATTCACAGAGCTGAGATGTCGCAGTAGTTAATGAAGAGAGAGAATCACAACAACAGATTTCAAGAATACATTCCTACATGAGGACGGCATCTAACGGACGTATTTTTTTAAATAATGATAAATTCTATGAAGGTACCTTACATAGCAAATTTTAAGGTTTAATTAAAATGTTTTCTTCCGTCACTGTTGAATTTATTGGATTGTTAAAAGGTTCCCTTGGTGTGTGTGTGCGTGTCATTTTTTACAAGATGATCTATAATTTCAAGAATTTATCAAATGACTTAAAATAGAGTGAATAAGCATTTTGTTTCTTTTTAGAGGGAGAATGCAGTAAAAACCAAGCATTATTTCAGTGAAAATTCTTAAAATTACATGAATTCTATTGATTTAATTCTACTAGTTTTTCATCCAGAATAGTGTGTAAATGCATTTTATTATTGTTAAAAATCACAAAAACAGTTCTTTATATTCTGATACTGCAGAATCCAAGTTGTTTTAAGATCCGAGGAATGTGACAAGGTCAGTCATAAAATATTCATTGTTTTTTAAAATGTATTGCAAGGGAAGTCTATTTTATGATGTTTACTTTTTATTTTAACAAATATGCGTTTGAGAAACACAGTATATAATACTTACAAGTATATAATAAGTACAATTTAAATTTTTTTATTTATATTGAAGAAATAGTGATATTTTGTGTTGTATATTTTTTATATTAATAAATATCTTTTAATGATGCAAAATTAAAATACAACTAAATTTTCAACCTTTATATATATATATATATATATATATATATATATATATATATATATATATATATATATATATATATATATATATATATATATATCTTTCAGCTCAATTCCTTAACTTCGCATTGCATAATTTTGCGTGAATCGAACTGCTTCTAATATTTTCTAAGGTGTGGCAACCTGAACCATTGTAATAGGTTTGGCATGCTACAGTTACAAGCTTACCGACCCCGGTCATATGGTATATTAAGATTGAAGAAATCTGACATATCCTCATAACAATTTGTTATTAGTAATCAGCTCATAAAACGTATACATACTGAGATACAAGACACTTGTTCCAATGTAAAAAATTTTTATATACCATTTTTTTTGCTAAAGTATTTTGATCAGACACTTGTTGCAATGTAAAAAATTTTTATATACCACTTTTTTTTGCTAAAGTATTTTGATCACTGTTAAAAGCTCTTACAAGGTTACAACCCTTATGAACATTCAACATTCAGATGTTGAAGGCTTGTCCTTGACCAAATTGTTTCTTAAAATTCTGAAAGTAACGACCCCTTCCTTCCGCTGATAATAATAAACGGAAGAACAAAGCTCTCCCTTAATTACCCCCTCTAATGACAATAGTACCTCTGATTTTCAAGATATAATTGCTTTTTGGTATCTATTTGATATCTATTGGTATTGGTGATAATTGGTATCTATTTGAAGAAAATGCTTTCCCATTTGTTGGAAAGCAGTATTCTTGCATGTATTTCATTCGCTCTCAAACAATCCGGTTATTTTTGTCTGTCTATATCATTGATTCCCGAAGCAGTCTACATCAGCGGTCGCCAAACTTTTTAACCTCACGGACCAGTCAATTCATAATTTAAGTCCCACAGACTACTATTAAGATTTTGTGAATGTTAAATATATTTATAAGAAATAGTGTTATCTAAGAGCGTAATCAATGCATCTTAAAACATAGCTTAACGTCATAAGTAAATATTTTCTACAATTTTCTGGGGACCAGCGGAATTTTGTCGTGAACTACTAGTGGTCAGCAGGCCACCACTTTGGCATCCTCTGGTCTACATAGACCTCCAGGAGTCTATGACGCCCTGCGAGGTGTCCACGCAAACGAAAAAATGGGGGGGAGGTACATGAGCTGTAAGTGGGGATCTAATAAAAATTATCATTAAACCAGATCGTGACTTAAATCTTTGAAAAAAATTAATCTAGTGGATACCATATTTTACCAATTTAACTCATTTTTTTACTACATTTGGTGAGGTTAAATTGTGGTTACAAGGTGAAAACATAAATTTTATTACGACACGGACCATTTGAGCATTTATACTTCCAGAATTAAATTATAGAAGTATAATATTGGATGTCGTGAATTTTCTCAATTTATCACAGACAATCTATCCGGACATTTTAACTTTTAAATGCCCTTTACTCGGATTTAGAACTAGGTTTGATATTGCTTTTTTATAGTAATACCACAGTAAAAAATGAATTAATATAGTCACATTGAAAAAAAAACAATTTCATATTACAATAGAAACTAATCAGAATACGCTCCAACGATCTTAAAATAAAGTTTAGAAACGGATCTCGATAATTTTGGCTTTAAAAAAGACATTTCTGTTATTTGTCCCGAATTATGGAACATTGTGAGAAAGTTTTTAATTGCTTTTCGTTGTGAGAGGAATTTCAGTGAGTTTGCCAATCTCAAAAACGAAAAACAAAGAACAGGGAAAATGGACACTTACTAACAAAGGAGATTTAGGGATAAACCAGATTATATTAATATTAAATACTGAAAACTTGTTATTGATACACCAGTTTTATTCTTCTCATCAAAAATATTTGTTTGTTGTTCAGATTTTTTTATGAAAAACAGTTGTTTTATAAGCATTAATTTTTTTAAAATTTGAATTTAATTCATTAACATGTACCTAAATTTTAAATGCTACACTTATCAACAGTTAAAAATTTAATTTTTTTAAAATAAGTAGCAGTCCCTTAGTCAAAAAAACATTTAAGTTGATAAATTTGCAAAATTTCAATATTAGGTATGCCGGGGTCTACCCAAAACCGAAAAACATGGCAAGTGGTCTATGAGACAAAAAAAGTTTGGGAACCTCTGGTCTATATAATCTATCAAATTATTGATAATGCCATAAGTCATTTAAAGTTTCGTCTTTAATCAAGCGAGGGGTGTTGGCGCGATGACAGAAAGCAACTGAATGTGCATTGTCGGGAAACAGTTTATAACAAATGAAGAAAGCGTCTTGAAGTGTATAGATGTACATTGCAGTGGCGTACCGTACACCTCCGCAACCCCAAGACTCTGTGGGGCCCTAGGCATGGCTGACGCCTTGTACGTACTTACCGAATTCATAAAATACAAAAGGCAAAACAAGACTTTTCTCAAGGGGGCCTAATATCCTCTGTAACTTCATTGGTATATTGATAGAAAGCATTACAGAAGCCCCAAACACGTCTAAATTCATATATCTCATAAAAAAGATGCAAAAGAATAAAATCCCACAAAAATAAAATCGCATATAAAAGGATCTCACAAAAGCATGTTTTACTGTATTATTGTTTTTGCGTTGTGTATTATTGTGTTATTTGTAGATTTTTTAAATGTGTCATTCATTCCACGAATTGATGTTCAGTATTGAATAAATAATCCTTGTTTGTGTGTGTGTGTGTGACGCCCACAATAACAAGTGAATATATGTGGCAAGAGGGCACTAGTGTGTGCAGAATTCAGTGTAAGTGTAAACTTTAAGCGAGTACGAGCATATGGAGAGAACTGATTCTATGCCCTGCATTTTAAAATTGGAACATGGATCGCGAAGCAATCCTTCGTTTCATAACTAAATAGTGAATGTGGCCTGAAGAAAGTGGATGATCAGTGGATTTCCGCTGTTTGTATATAGTTTTGCGATCTTAACTTATTAAAAGTTTATATTATTTTCAATTTTTTATTTTTCTTAAAGTTGTTACTTGAAAATAAACTCTATGAAAAATCTTACCTTAAAGAACCTACACAAGAAGCAATTCCTTTCTAATTACATTCTACTTTGATAACAATGTGATTCATAATAAGCTAGTTTTCTATTTCAATATTTCACTAACTACTCGTATCTATAAAATACAGGTATAATTCTCCTCCTCCCCTCCTCTGCCCACTCTTTTGTAGTGTTTTTTTTTTTAAATAATTCTAATAATATTGTATTGTATTTTTTTGTCCATGCATATTTTTTTATCATTTCCTGTCTATTTTATGTGGAATATTCTGTAACTGTATGGAATATTCTGTAACTGTATGGAATATTCTGTAACTGTAAATCCTGGGGAGTTTGATCCTCCCGAATAAAATAATATAGAGCCAGAGAGTCTCCAACGACATTTTGCGCCATAGCATTACGTCTCTCCTCACTTTTAAAGTCAATAAGTTTTCGAGCACTTCTGAATTGTATTACGTAAATAAGAAAACTAAAATTGTGGATTAAAAAAAAGAAACGCAGTGGTACGTTTAAGCGCAAACACCCCAAAAAAGGAGAATATAGTAAACAAAAATTATCCCAAATTGTTTAATTTCTTAATCAACTTCATACGAGTTTTTATACCAGTGTCATGGTGTCAATTAAAACCCGGGCAAACACTGAAGTTCACACAAGAAATCTCATATACATACATGTGGGTCAGGGGTGTCCAACCCGCGGCCCGTGGGGCGCATGTGGCCTACCGGTACGTAAGCTGCGGCCCACCGACTCTTTTTTAAAAAAATTTAAACATCAGGTTTTTAAAGTTTTTATTTTGAAATTTATAATAAGTATATACATAAAACTGTTATGTATTTGCTTGTTACCTGCTCTTGCTTTAAAATAAATCCTTTTTGATAATACAAATATCCTTTAAATTAAAACAGATTTATATTTTATCAAACAGTTACATTTGATTTTACTATAATAAATTCCAAATTGCATTATGCATATCCTTTGCTATAAATGGTACATGATTATCTGTGTGTGCGACTTTCATTTCTCTTCCTCCTTTTCTGTTTGGAGTGCCCAAAAAAAGCAAAAGGGAACCAGAGATATTTTTTAAAGTTAAAAAAAAATATTCAGGGAGGTTAAGAAAAACGACAATGTATACTTAATCGTTTGCGAATGACAGCACAATCAAATTGTAACAATGAGTAATGAAAGATCAATTCAAAAGGAATACCTTAATTTTCAAAAAAATGGCAACACACACTGTAATATTTTAAATATTATTTGATCATTGCATTATTATATTATAAAAGCATTATTATAATATCTATGTCTGCATACATGAAAAATAATAAAAACAATAATAATAATTCATTTTGTATTAAATTTTCACTTCAATAAATGTTTTTTTGTTTCCTAATCTGATATAAAGGTACATAATTTTATATGCGGCTTGCGAGATTATGTTTTTCGGAAGGTCATTTGGGTTGCACACCCCTGATGTAGGTAATATGTAGCTCTTTTTCTTTACTATATTTTACAAAGGACGGTAAAGAGTTACAAAGTAGTTTTGTATATTTAAAAGATTCATATATTTTTTTTTTTCACTTTTTACTTTATAAAACCCAACAGAAATAAGGCCTTCATTCTTTTTCTTTCTCTGCAGCCACACTTTGTCACACTGCTTCCTTCCTCCAACTTCCCCCAATGATTCGACCTCGGGTAAAAGCATCCAGATGTCGTCTAACAGATTGATGATTCGCCACTTTCGCTGAGGCAGCAACTCGGTGTGATTTTATCTGTTATACGGCGTGCAACTCTTTGCCAGAAATACTGGATCTTTACACCGACAACATGCTTTATAACTACCTCAGACACTCCTCCATTACGTCTACCTGCATATCTGCGCATGTGCTACCGTACATCACCTTACTTAATCTCCTGATTGGTCTTTCTGTCTGCTCTGCCTCTTCGTTCAGCTGATATGCTAATTTTTCGACTTCGTCCTAATTTTGCACACCAGTGTATATTAGGGGTGCAATCCTTGCTTCCGCCGTTTTGCAATAGATGGCTGTACCAGTAAGTGGTAGTCGAAATAAATGGATCGTAGATGTCATACAATGAGTTTAGGTATTTGTAAACATAACGCATTCGGAAACATTAGTCGATTTGTTTCTGCATCATAAAGTTATTCTCGATTAAACATGTGAGCTTACGAACCAAATTCTCCCTCATTTGCGGAGATTTTACTTTTCTGCTTTAATATGAAGAAATCTGTGGCTCAGGCTCATCGAATGCTCTCAAATACCTATGGTGAGGCCGCTATTAGTGAAAGAATGTGCCGAGAGTGGTTTGAACGCTTCAAGAACGGTGATTTTGACGTCAAAGACCAGCTTGGCATTTGTGGACCAGCTCGGCGTAGTGTATTATGAGTTGTTAAAACCAACTGAAACAATCTCAGGCGATCGTTATCGAACGCAATTATTGAATCATAATTGTATAATCAGTTTTTTACAATAAAGCCTCGAATTTCGGAAGAAAACGGCGGAAGCAAAGTTGTACACCTAATATTATATAAACATTATTATATTATCTATGTCTGTGTACATGAAAAATAATAAAAGCAATAATAATAACTCACGTTATGTTTTAAATTTTCACTCAATAAATGTTTTTTTGTTTCCAAATCTGATATAAAGGTACACATTTTTATGTGGGTTTTAAGGTCCCTGACTAGTGCAAAAACGTCAATTTTGATGAAACTGACGAATTATTTTTCCTTTAAATTTTATATAGTTAAACTTTTTGCTTTCTAAAAATACCTTACTTTTGTTTGTACTTCAATTATTTACGAAGTTATAACATTTTTTATGTCAAGAGAGAGCAGCAAAAACGAACCGGAAGTTAGATATGGAAACCGGAAGTGTTTGCATTTTAATACTTTTCTTACACTTTTTTGATGTTTATCGAATTTATTTAAAAAAAATATTAGCTTAAGTAAGGTAATGACAGGACATGGTGATATTTTTCTTTAGAAAAAATTATTACTTTTAAGTGAAATTTGGCAGATAAAGTCGTAAAATTTTTGTCATTTTCCGATTTTTTTATGCTCTTGCTTCTCGATATTTTGTTTCATATTTATCTTTATTTTATATATTTGATAGAAAATTCTGTTCTTAAAGACAAAATATTAATTAATTATGCTTCAAGCAAGGTCTGGGAGGTCTAAGGAATTTGCTTCATCATTGATGCTAGCAGTAATGTTAATGTTGACACAGAGCTAATCCTAAGAATACTTAGTCAAAAGGTGACAAAAAGTTGAAATCTATTCATAAATGTTTCAAAATTTACTCAGAAAGCCTTTTTCAGTAACATTTTATGGAGTATTTTACTTAAAGATACAATTATTAAACTTGAAACATTTTGCTTAAGTGCATCGTTAAATTCTTTTAATTTTTGATATACAGGTTTATTATCATTGTGTATATATATATATATATATATATATTATAAATAATTAGAAATGCAAATACTTCCTTCCTAAGATCTTGTACAT
>BMAU01004520.1:0-27488 GCA_019973935.1 Trichonephila clavipes
TCTTCGACTAACGGAATATCATTTTTCTTAGTTTGGGTCCACCAATATTATAAAAAGAAGCTTCCACACAGAAACGGGTCTATGCGTTGTGTTAAAAGGGATAGGAAAGGAAAACCGGAAACGAAAAAGACAGCCATTACAAATGTAGGAAAATAGGCAGACCAGAATCTTTTGCAATTCTTCGAATAACGGAATATCATTTCTTAGTTTGGGTCCATCAATATCATGCAAAAGCCCCACAAGATACGGGTCTCTAGGTGTTGTGTTAAAGGGATAGGAAAGGAAAACGGAAAAGAAAAGACAGCCATTACAAATGTAAGAAAATAGGCAGACTGGAGAATCTTTTGCAATTCTTCAACTAACGGAATATTAATTCTAGTTTGGGTCCACCAATATTATAAAAAAAGCTTTCCAGAAAGATACTGATTATGCGTTGTGTTAAAAGGGATACAAAGGAAAACGGAAAAGATAAGACAGCCATTACAAATGTAAAAGATTACAATTTTTTTAACATGTGCTGCACTTTGCTTTATAAATATATCAGAAGAAGAAAAATTTGAGTACTTTTTGTTTTTAAAAAAATGCCCCTATTGTTGTTTTGAGTAAAAGCACATATATAAATATTTTTACTATTAAACATATGTTTTTAAACAGTTGTTTGAAAAATAAGACAATTAAAGACAATGTAGTGCAAGATTGCAACATTCCGCTTATTTGCAATATGGATCAATCGAACATTTAAATAAAGCATTTTGATTATTTTTGTGTTTTTTAATTTTTTTTCTGCCGAAATATAAAATATGTACTCTTTAGTAAAAAGGATTTTTTTACTGGTTATTTTCAAAATAAGTGTGAAGGTAAGGGGGTTAAATTATGGATAACTTAAAGTCGTTCTTATATTGCATATATTATTTTCATATTATCTTGGATTCTAGCCCAGTTTAAATAATTATTTCTGCTTCAAATATTCTTAAAAAAGACATTTTACAGAGTAATTCTGAAGTAAAAAATTTGACTTTTCCTTTGAATGAAGACGAAATAAAATAGAATAAAAGAAATCTCTTCCACAAAAAATCCTCTATAAAAACTTTTTTTCTCTATAAAGATCCTGTTGACAGATTTATTTTAAATCAGTTCCAATATATATATATATATATATATATACCCCCTCCATTAGAGGATTTTCTCGCAGAGAAGTACAGCGTTGAGAGCAGACTGAATATTTGTTTTGCTTCCCACATTTTCCTACGAAGACTTTATTGGATTTCCTTAGCCCTTTGACAGAGTGTAATGTCTATGGACAGAGGGATTTATTGGGTGTGATATACCTCACCGCATTAGTCCGTGAGAATTTCCTTTGCTTTTAATCACAGAAAAAGAAAATGAATCACCTGAGTCACATTAAATAATCTGACTATGAATAAATCAAATTTTTAAGTGCATGATTTCTGTAACCATCAAGATATTTCCTAAAACCGTTTTCAATTTAACAAATACATTAAATAATATATGTATGTAATTAATAAGTTTCTTGATAAGTAGATTAATTTGAATTTGTTTTACTGAGAGATAGATTAATAACTGAATTAAGGTATATTTCAAAACTGAAGAAAGGGGAATACATTCAAAAGTTAAAACTAACAATCGTATTCTCAAGCCCTGACACGCGATCCAAGGATCTTCTGGGGAAAAAAACAGGCATTATTCAATAAAATAACTGCGTTGCATATTTTATCATTTTATTCAAAATTATAATATATATATATATATATATATATATATATATATATATAATTTGATCCAGATTTAAGAGTTTTTCAAAAAAAGTTCTAAATGTCCTTTAGAGACTCATTCATTTTTAAATTCCTTCAAATGAATAAAAAGTAATCAAGCAAAACACACTGAAAATAAAAAACACTTATTCACAATCTAACGTTTAAACAAAACTATCTCTTGATGGCTCTTTTTCTGATATGCAGTTCTTTTTAAGGAAAAAAGTGGCCAGCAGGTGATGAACTGAGAAAGTTTGGGAGCTACAAAAATATTTGAGTTGTGCGTGGTTAGCTTACACCCTAGATAATTTTTATCGTTGCATATTTTAAATGAAAATAATCATAAAATAGATACATTCATAACCAAAATAAAGGTCACCGTTATTAAATCTGTGAAAACTGAATAAGTGGGGTTGCTAAGAATTTGGCACGCAGTCATATTCGAATGGGGAGAAAGAATATTGCATTATAACAATACGCAAAAGAACCATTGTGAAATTAAAATGCAAAAGGCGTATAAAAAAATGGCGAAATCATGAATCGGAGATAAAAAGGGATTAAATTTGGGAGAAAAATCTGTCTAACATGGATGTAGCTACCGTGCGTTGTTATACAAACTTCACAACGAGCTTTCATATTGTTTATGATGTGCCAATATTTTTGGCAACAAAGCTCATTCTTCCAAAAGCGTGACTTTTTAAACCATGAGGGGTTACTGGGAAGGGGGATACTCTGAGAGAAATAACTCTTCTAAAACCATCTCAAACATATTCAAAAAGATTGAGATCTGGGACGTCCGAGGCTAATTCACACCGTAAATATCCTCACCTTGCAGAAATTCACCAACAATGAGTTCTGTGTGACCACACAATTTACCCATAAAAATGTAGTCCAGACCCATATATAGCACCTTGGAAAAATCTTATATAAGATTCAAGGACCTCCTTCCGCGTCGTTGTGTGTTGACATTAACCGCATCGAAGAAGTGCAGTGGTGCGACTTTGACGCCAAACATTATGCCACCGCCAGCAAGAGTTTCTTCGCCATAAAATCTCTCGATTTCTTTTGTTTGGGATGGAGGAAAATCGAGCTCCACTCTCTCCAGATGAAGCCTGATTCTTACACTGCCGTCTTACGCTCAAAAATTACTTACGGTTCGCCTGTGTGGGGGCTATGCAGCAAATGCTAATTTAAAAATTCTCGAGATTGCTGAACTCATTGATACGTAATATTGTTAAATCAGATCGTTATACAAATTCAGCTATTTATAAAGATATTAAAGTTCTCCCCCTTAAAACTTACATTCAAAAAGCTAGCTATTTCATTTTTTAATAATCTTCAAAATGTAGACAATATCAATGTTAAAAAATTTAAACAACTGCTATCCCGAGCAAGGTATTAAAAAGACATAGGATAATACTCCTAGATTCTTCCCCTAATACTAATTTAGTCACTCTCCGTATGGCGAGTGACCGTATGGTAGGCCTAAAATTTCCTATTTCATTTTTATTATCTTTCTTTAACTTTTTAACAGATGATTCCTTTTTGGAATCTCACATGCTAGCGATCTAGACCCTCCCATTGCTATGTTCCAGTAATAATTCCAGTGCAACCAATAGAGTGCTTACTCCCAAGACACTTAACAGCCAATGATGTTCGTTTCACCAAACAACTCAAGTGAAATTTTTACCAAATTTGACTACGCCCTTGCCACATACCCTGCACCAATAATGAGACTCTTATTTATCAAGGCCTAACCACATCAGGCCACCTCTTACAAACTCGATATGGGATGGAGGAACTCTTCGCGTTCCATTTCCCAATGACATCCAGCGTCTTGGATGAGAACCAGTTTGTCTGGTAAATCGCGACTCATTCTTAAAAGAACACGCCTCGCATTCTTCTGGTGCCCACGACAGATGTTTTCGGGCTCAACAATAACTGGTTTTCCCGAGACATTTGATTCCCGTAAGCACGTGAATATGGCATCGTATGTTTACCATTAATGCCACGATTATTTTGTTCTTAAACATTTACATTTGCACTTTCTAAAAATATCTTTTTTGTGAAATAGTTGCTCGATCAGTTAAAGAAAAGGATACATTGAATATTTCCTAAAAATTATGCATTGATATGATTCATTTCTTTAACTCAATAGTGAATTTGTATTTTCTTGCATTAATTTAGATAATCATTTCTAAAACAAATTCCAAATATTTTTAAAGGATAATTACTAATTAAATCAGACAGTCAAAGATAGGGAATATTATTTTATTAGAGACATTTTCAAATATCTGTAAATGCTTCATAATACAACACACACACACACACACACACACATATATATAAAGGGTGTTTTTTTGAGAGTGTATAGAAATTTAAATTTCCAATAAAACATCGATGTATTATTCCTGATTGACATGAATTTTTTATTCTGAAACACAATCCTATGGCATTACATTTTAAATATGATTTCTGGCATAGGACTGCCACGGCTGGCTCGGATGTAGTCCAATCTGGACGTCCAATTTTCGATTACTTTTTAACATTTGTGGTCGTATCGGCAATAACACGGCGATTGTTGTTGTCTTTCAAATGGTCAAACGCTTGTGGCTTATCCGCATAGATCAAAGTGACTTTATGGCAGCCCACAAAAAAAATAGTCTAGCGGGTGTTAAATCACAAGATCTTGGAGGCCAACCCACAGTCCAAAAATGAAATTAGGGTGTCACCTCAAATGCCGTTCTTCAATAAACGATTACTTCGTGGGCATAGAAGCTGTGACATGTTGCGCCATCTGCGGAAACCATGCTCCTGGACATCATGATTGTTCACTCTGTGAATGAAAAGTTAGTAATCAGCGGCTCTATAACATCACCATTGGATGTAACTCAAATCTTCATCGTTTTTGAAGAAGTACGACCAATAAAGCGCACAAAAACAGCAGTCAGTTTTTCGGATGTAACGGTGTTTCGACATACACTGTGGGATTAGCTTCACCCAAATGCAGTTTGATTGCTGACGTAGCCATTCAACCAGAAGTGCGCTTCGCTTCATCGCTAAACAAAAAATTCATTTATGGAAATCAAACCATTATTGGAAACAAAAATTGTAATAATTTGGAAAAGTTCAGGCGTGAGTCTATTCATGATGAATTGCCAAACCAACCAGACTAAATCACTTGATAGCTGTTAAATCGGTCACCATCTTGCAATTTCAAGCTTTAACTTCTATACCTGAAAAGAAACACTCTGTATATATATATATATATATATATATATATATAGCATATATATATATATATATATATATATATATATATACATTATATATATATATGTATATATATATATTTATATATATATACATATATATATGTATATATATGTACATATATATATATATACACATATATATATAAATGCAATACATTGTGTAAAAAATAAAATTCATTTTTTATCAAATAACTGTTCCACAGTGAAATAAAATATTCATTTTTAATTTTAAGTGCAGAGAGTAAACGCCAGGTAAATATAATATTATATTATATAGAAGATTGTTATTTCCATCTTTAAATACTGAACAATTTTAAGAAGAATAAACAATATTTTTCCTGCACCTATCAATACACTTCGTTATTTTGCTCAAAAATAACCCACAACAAAAGTATCATTTACACTGGAGAGAGAGTGGCAGCAAAAAAATTTTTTTTTTTAATATATACAATACCTGGTTAAAGACATAACCAGAAATATAGATATACATAAAGTGTTGGTACGTTCAGTGTTAAAAAATCAAAATATTCCTATTATTCAGTAGATAATGTTTTGTAAATTTCGGAGGAACAGTTCGTAGAAATGTTATAGTTAGTACAGTGTTTCTCAAACTTCAATATCCACGACGCAATATTCAATCATTATTTTTCATCGCCCCCTCCCCATACAATAACGATACATTGAGATTCAATAATACTACACTTTGAAGCTAACGCTACAGTGCGATTTTGACTTCTTTAGTACCACCGGCGTATATAAACGCCCTCGCTCTCGCCAGTGTGTTAATTGCCCCGACGTATATATACGTCTTTCAAAGTACGGTGTTTTTTTGTGCACTGCTATCCATACATTTATTCGAAGGCTTTAGAATGCAATAAAAAGGAGCTTGATTGTCTTTGCGGAGGATTTACTTGTTTCAGATTATTTGTTTCTTTATTCCTTTAACCTCCCCTTCCCAATACACCAGATACGCTCGTTTACGTGTTAAACGGTGGCATGAGGGGAGCGAATCACGGTTTTTAATCGACATTTAACGGGATTAATTATAAACAGTCTAAATTATCCATAGATAAGTGTTAACTTTTGTTTTTAATTTTATATATGAGAAGCCTCTGGTGACACTGGTAATTATTAAACTTGTTCTGAACGTAGTATCTTTAAAAAAATGATTATACAATTCATTTTGCGCAGTACTCTGATGTTTTTATAAGTGTAAATGTGTATTTCTCCTTTTTATTTGTTTGCTTTTAGTATAATGGTAATTTTGAACAATCTTTTTTGTTTTTACCAATAATAACCGTACCCAAAATTGTAGGGTTATCACACCCTCCTAGGGGCACTCCTACAGTTTGGCACCTGAGTTAGTATGAAGTTCAAAATAAGAAAATCATTTCTCGATTTTTATTGTTTTGTGTTTCCATCCCACTTCATTTGATGTAGTTATTAGCATATGCAATGTATCTATGTTTTAATAGGAGAATTTCAGTGTTAGGAAAATTAGGGTGGTTTAAAAATAAATATAGTACAATAAGCTTTATTATTTGACATGTAATTTTACAGTATGATGAATAAATATTATAAAAGAGTTTATTGTATTTTAGGACATGATAAAAAGTGTATCGAGATATTTTACAAAAAAAAAAAATATTTGCGTTGTACATTTCCATTTAATACATGTATTTTTTTTTACTCAAAACATTCTGAACTTTGCACGATTTCAGTATTCTAATTTGTTTATGTAAATTCAGAAAGTTGATGGTATAGGCGTGAATTTTTATAACTGTACCAGTTTTTAATGTGAAATTTCAAATTTCTCGCGATAGTTCATTTAATTTGATCCCTACTTCATATAAAATTTCTCCAAAAACAATAGAACACATTTGTATATAACCTGCAAAATGCAATGCGGAGTTTCCTGTTTTTGCTTTCTAGTTCCTATATGTGATATATTTCACATTTGATTTGATTAAATTAATTTTGTGTGATAGGGCTCAAATATAATTTCAGCTTTTAAAAACAAATATTTTTTTAAATTTTGCTTACTGATAATTGCCTAATCATTAGTTGTTCAAAGATTTAAGATTTTATCTCATAAATCTAAAAAGATAATTTCAGTTAGAAATAGTGAAAATATTAGAAATTCTACATTTTGACTTTCATTAGTTATCTAATTTGTAATTCAAGAAATTTTTGTAGAGTCATTTTATCTATTTAGGTTTTAATGACATTTAATACTATTTTGTTAATATTTTTAAAAAATAATAATTTTTATTGTAAATAATTTAAAAAAAAACATTCGAGTAAGATGACCAGAGAATTTTATTAGATATTTATCAGTAAGATATAAAAAATTGAGTACTATAATTGAAATCTATAATAAGATATTATAAACATAATGTTGAACATTGAAATAAATGTCAAAATTTTTAAATAAACCAAAATATCCATGTTAAATGATAGCTCATAGTAAATTCATTTTCAAAATTGTGTTTATATGCATTTCATGTTTTTGAATTCTTCATGCTCTTCTATGAGAACTTATACAGAAAACCTATCCAAAAAATAAACAATTGTAACTCTGTAATTACAAAAGAAATCAGATAACAGTGTAAAACATTTAATATTTCATTATAACACCATTCATATAAGTACATGTTTTTAGAATTAAACAATTTTATGGTAAATTTGTATGGAAAGTGATACACTATCACCTTGTCAGAAGATTTTCTTTCAATAGTCTCACCACTTGTGCTGTAAGCTATTCTTAAAATCTAAACATAATACAAACTAAAAATAACAGGGACTAAATAAAAAATAAAAAAGCCAAAAATAACCTAGAACAAAATAAATATATGTAAACAAGCACCAATTAATCCGCAATAAACAGACTTGGCACACTAACACTAAATACCACAAATATATAAAAAAAACAAAAATTATACTAAAAAAATTATAAAAATAACTTTCTATCTAATTATTAAACTAGGATAAGGCAACAATATAATAATAATAAATAAAGCTATTAAAGGATTAGTTCACGCAAAGAGGTAACAGCTTAAGTATAGCGATTTCACACACAAAAAGCGAAACACATGTAATTGTTTACCAACGGATCACGTGATTTCGACCTGGCGTCGACTGTAGCGTGAAGACACTCCATTGAGTATACCCACAATGGCGGTATATATCATTTTCAAATGAGTACAAGAAAATTAACAAACGAGAAATTATTTACAACTTCATACGTTATCCAGCTTCCCTAATAAAACCTGAGTAAAATTCTTTAAAGTTTTGGCATGCTCAATGCGGGAAGAGCCGAAGTTTTATTTTCGTATCGTTTTATTACCTGAAAACTAGCTTCATGCTGATATAACTAACTTAAAATCAAATTATCTGGATGAAACGCATCCACCTTTTTGCTTGGGATGACCGTATTCGAAAGAGAATATTTCCCGTGTGTCAACAAAAATCCCTCTCCCCATCGTGGGTCTTTCAGCTGCTTCAAACATCAGGGAAGAGTTGAGCAAACACAGGGCTGCTGCTGATGAGTATTCGTTCACAAAATCAATACTGAAGTGTAAAGACTCAGGAATAATTGCTGCCCAGAGACAAAAATGGAGATAAATATTATCGAAACGAGGGACAGAAATTACGATACGTCGCCTTAAACTCGCCCCTGAATATTTAGAAGGTTTTTGTAATTTTTTAGTTTTTGAGCCATGTCTGTGTTTCATTCTCCCTGTTTCTTGAAAAAAATGTTCTGTGCTTCTTTGAGTTTTTCTAGCAGTTAGATGACATGCCATCTCTTTATTAGTTCAGGGAAATGAAATAGTAAATGAATCATACTCTTGGCTTCTTCTTTGTTTCCTCTGCTATTACACCAATTAAAAAAATTTCACTATGTCACAATGTAGTTATAAAAGAAACCACAAGGCATTTTGCAAAATAAAAGAGCTATACCACGTCCGAAAAATATTCAGAAATATTACAGAAAAAACGTCATTACGTTGATTGATTGATTTGATTTAATATTAACGTCGCACTGTTCAGCTACACGAGGGCTTTTGGCGACGGACCACGTAATTTTGAACCATGGTCAGTGACGTGGACGACACACCTGAGCTGGCACCCTCTCTCCTAACTACCACACCACACCAACGGGAGGACGTTTCAGCTCTCGACAGATTTAACGTGCATGCGCTGCCCTACACGGCGGGTCTTTAGTGGTACTGGGATCAAACTCGTGACCAGGCGGGCCGATCCCGATACCTATACCCACTCGGCTACCGCGGCCACGTCATTACGTTGAAACGAGTACTTAAACAGTTTATTACAAAAATTAAAATTTTTCATTCACACATGGTAAATCAGTTCTGATATTATGTTACACAATTATTACTTGTATAACTTTCATATTAGCTATTTATAAGCTATAAAAGAAGAATCGAAATATATCTATACTTTCTTACAGATATTAAAAATAAAAATTATGAAAAGTTCAACTAAAATAGGGGTCTTCAAGGCATGGCCCACAGACCACAAATGACCACGGAAGGCATCTTTGAGATTCTGCTTTCTAATCTGAGGCATTTTCAGAAAGAAAAAAATTCTCTTTGTGCTTTTTATCGTGAAAAGCGCTCATTTTTCTGTTATTCTAGATAATTTAAAACATATAGATATGCTTGATATCTATTTAAGAGAGCATTTTCTTAAAATGACGTATTTTTCAAACTTTCATAGTATTTTAAATACAACAAATATGACTATGCATAAAACCTTAGGTTTCAGAAGAAATAATAAACTTTTATCTTGAACACGCAAAGTATTTTATTTCGATTTCCATTTAACGTTTTTTGAAACGTATATACATATACAAATCTATAATACCATTCTCTTCCGCGGAATCAATTGAAATGATTTTAAAAAAGCATCCCTTTCTCTTATTTCAATTTCCTACATACATTATTTTCAGATAGTTGTATACACGTGATTATTGTGAATTTATTGATATAGCTCTAGAGCCGGGTGGCAATTAAGCTTCCGGTATCGCGATCGACCGGTGGATCAGTAAAGACAATTTGGTAATCACCTGAAGTTTAGCAGCCAGCATCCATTTTTTGTACTGTATTAGACACCGTAGGTTGAAGTAAACACCCCGCACGAATGTGGTGCCCTTGCATTGCAGCTGACACACCCTGCAGAAATTCAGAGAATGATCTGTTACAGAAGAACAAGGTATGTTACTCCATTCAAGTGTGGTTGGAAATACATCCCCATGAGATAAAAAATCTTTGTGCCGTGCCCTATGCTAACACTAAGCTCCTTTGAGAAGTCTCCATATAGAGTCCCAGGGATTTTCCAGCTTCATGTGTGCCTGTAGGTTGAAAATGTTTGCTTGTACACTTGTCATTAATTAAATATTTCCTTCTTCACTGGCACGACAGCCTCAATAGGTGGGGCTTCTGGCCTTCAAGAAGTTTTGCTGCCAGTCTTCTTCCGTTAGTGCCCTCCAATTTAAAGTTCTAAAAGTATATCTTTTCTAAGTCATCAATCCATCTAAGATTTGGGCCTGTCTTCGTGTGTCAATTTGTTTGCGCATTGAAGGCGGCGCGGCTTTTTCATTCTGATATCGCCTATTTAATTCGTTGTATTTTGATGAAGCGGTCAATTTCAGATTCTTTATATGATTGATAGAGCTCTAAATTTGATCTTCTTTCGACGTGTTTCATTTCATGAATTCCTCCACCATTAACCAAGTCGCGGCAAGAAACAGAATCAGAATATGTTCGTTTGTTGTACCTTTGATGTAATATCTCTATTTTATAGAATGATCTTCCAGATCACTGAGCCTGTATAATATCCATTTTGATGCAATTGCTCGTGTGCTAGTCGACGAGAAATCGGCAGACTTCTGCAGCAAGGCTTCTTTCCTACCATCTGTGACTGTACATCATATTTTTGTCAGCGTGTTATTGATTCACGTAATGAGTCGTAACGATACTTATTGAAACAATCAATTAAATTTTATATGGACTTACAACTTGAATAGTGCCAATTTACGTCATAGATATTGGCACAGTACTGCCAAAAATTGGCTCTTGCGCTATAAAACTGCGCAATCATTAACTTTATTGGCACAGTTACTATAACCCCAGTTCATACAATTAACCTGGCAGTTATACATATCTGCATATCTCTGAAAAGAGTGAAAAACCATGGAATCTAGGCCAGATACTCTTAACATTCAACATTTAGAAGAAGAGTAATTAAATTCTGATGTATTTGATTGTAAATTTTAACAACAGGAAGTACTTTTGAGACAATGAAATGTATTTAAAATTTCCTAATTTTTATTTCATTACGTTTTGTTTAATCGAAATTTGAAAAATACTCAAGAACTGTTGTATGTGTGTGAATTATAAATATATATATACCATGAAAACAATCTAACATATTTTTTTAAAAAAATAATCCAACTATTCTTTGTAAAATTTAATCGCAAAAAAAAACCATTAAACATGACGATACGAACTAAAAGAAAACAATGTGATATTGATTCCACGATATGTAATAATACTAATAAATGCGCATAATAAAGAAATCCTATTTAATAAGCAGATTTAAGTGTTATTTCTTCAGGTGTCATAATATATTATTATTTAATTATAAGAAATTATAATCCTCCAAATTATAAAAACATACAATCTTAAAATTGATTTCCAGTATTTTATATATTTTTGTGTTTGATAAAGGTTTATGAGATTATACATAGCAAAAACGGTTTTCAGAAATTGCATTTAAGAAACAGAATGTGTGTCTATTTTATTAAAATAATCTTCTAGTAAGTAAAATAATCCGTTCCGCAAACAGTGCAAAAATAAAGAATAAAAGTAAAATTTAAAGACCATTAAAAATTAAATATTTGAAGATAAATTTGAAAACATGTATCAATTTATTTACACTACTTCTTTCCATGTACTTGCATGAATGCAGTTATGTAAAAGCTTTAACAATGTAATAAAAGAGAAAAAATCTGCCAGGATAAAAAGATATTCTGCACCTGAGAAAAAATACAGGCCAGACGGCTCATAAAAGTTTTAAAAATAAGTGCATCCCTGCAAATGTTAAGAAAGTTAACTACTAAAAATAACCAATCATGGATTTATATAACTCATTTCCCATAATATATATAAGATAATAACATATTTACATTTACACTCTTTGAAAGTAATCGTAAAATATTTGTATAATTTTTTAGATAGATATATAGACAATATTACTGTTTTATATTAGTTTTTATGTCTCATTTTACATTCACCATTTTTGTTTTGATTGCTTTTATTTTCTTTAGTCTCTTCTTAATATGAGAAGATATAACAAATAAATATTATTTAAACTATGCCGATTTCATGTTTCCTCCTCAGTTAAAATTATGCGATTCTTATAGGGCAATGATAAAATTAACGAAAGAAAGTATGAACCAAATTTAAAGAACAAATCAATTTATTAAAGTAAGAAAACAGATTATATTTATAGATTTAAATTGCTTACAAGAAAATAGATTAAAAGTTAATTCGGAAAGAGAACAGGATTCACCTGTAGAGATGGGGGCGTCAAACATTTCTAGGTTTAAAGAAATGCCGTTTCTGAAGGCCAAGAGGCATCGAGCTCACTCCGTCGTGTCCGGTGTGCGAGTGAAGGCAAGCAAGCCAAAAAAAAAAAAAAAAACGATCCCGCGCTTAGGGATTATAAGCGCTCGACGTCATCGCTCGAATCCCTGATTGGGCATTGAGATGCCTCATGCGTTTGACGTCAGACGCTCCGAGTTCCTCGATTGGCCTCTAAATTCAATTCAGTTCGTTTGAGGCCACCATCTCCTACATATCTCTCTCTCGAAGTACACTGGAAATTAAAAATATTCTAATTATTCGAAATCGTAAAGAATACAACTTTCCTACAAGTTCGGCCATCCTGGAATCACTGACCCCAGTGATTTGACATAACGTCGAATAATTTGCTCTAGAACATTAAAAATTTAAGAAAATACAACACAACTCACGCAAACAAAAAACACCAATGACAATAGATAAAAATAAAAGAGAAGCACAGTACACAATGAATTAAAAAACGTTCAATCTCTCATCCCGGTGAATAAAATTTCATTAAATCGGCGGAAGAAGAGGTTAATTTAGGACCTTCATGGTTACCTACTCTTTCTAAATTATACCTATCTCTAGGTTTAACTTCGATTACTTTGTATGGTCCTAAAAATTTAGGCCTTAATTTTAAACCTGATCCGAATTGTGTTCTCTGGATGGCCACTAAGTCTCCCTTCTGATACCTAGGTGCCTTCTTGCGTTTCCTATCGTAGGTTCTTTTATTTTCTGCTTGGATCTTCTGAATATTTCTTTTCGCATCTTGTCGTAGTTGGTTTCTCTGTTCCTGCAATTCTTCTACCATCTCTTCCATTAATAGGTTTCTCAGGTAAAGGTCTTCCTTATTTCTCATGGTAACGCCAGTCAATAGTTCAAATGGAGACCATTTGGTACTTCGGTTGGAGGTGCTATTTAGAATTCTTTGAAGTCGGTCTACGAATTTGTACCATTTTGTAGGATCGTCGATTGACAACTTGGTCAAAACGGGGATTAGAGTTCGGTGGATTCTCTCCACTTGACCGTTCCCTCGGGGTACGCCGGTGGTGATCTGCAGATTTTGGATTTTCTCTTCGGTACAATAATCATCAAATCCTTTGGAGTTAAAAGGAGAACCCTTGTCTGTTATTATTCTTTTGGGATTGCCGAAAGTCTTTTGTTGTAGCTTTAATTTATCTAGTGCATCTTCTAGGGTGGTGGATTTTACGGGATAAAGCCAGGTAAACTTAGTAAAGGCATCAATTATTGTGAGGATATGTTGATATCTTTTGTTGGTAGACGGCAAAGGTCCAATAAAATCTACATGATAAGTGCTTAATGGCACGTCCTCTTTTGGAATAGGATTTAGAAATCCCTCCTTTTTCCCACACTTTTTGTTAGCTAGAATACAAGATACACAGTTAATGATCACGTTTTGTACTTGTTTGCTTAAATTAGGTATAAAAATTCTCGTTTTACAATTTCTTCTGTTTTAGCGGATGAGAAGTGCCCTTTCTCATGAGCTAACTTGATTAGCTCGGTTTGCATATCCCTTGGTGCAGCTATTAATTCGCGGCCATCTACGTATTTGTATAATATTTCATTTTTAATAAAAAAGTCCGTAGCATTATTTGTTCCTATTAGTGACTTTAAATTTTGAATATTTTCGTCTTCTTGTTGGGCTCTTTGTAGTCTTGCGGTGAGAGTATCGCTTGTAATTATGGTGACTGGGTACCTGCTCAGAGCGTCTACATGTTGCATTCTCTGGCCGGAACGATGTACAATCTCGTAGTCATACTCTTCTAACAGTAATGTCCATCTTGCTACACGAGTAACTAAATCTTTTTTGTCCATAGTCTTTTGAAAAGCTGAACAGTCCGTTATGATTTTAAAATGATTTCCCAGAAGGTAGGTGCGAAATTTCTTTAAAGCGTTGACAACAGCAAGAACTTCCAGTTCATAGCTACTATATTTTTCTTCTGCTGGAGTCGTTTTCTGCGACATATATTGGACAGGATGTAATTTTCCGTCTTCTGCTTCTTGGAGTAAAACGGCGCCATATCCTTGTTGACTCGCATCGGTATGTAATTCGGTAGTTCTTCCTTGCTGAAAAATGCTTAATACTGGACTTTCAGTCAACAATTTCTTAAGCTTTTCGAATGCTTCCATTTGGGGTTGCTCGAACATAAATGGGTTGTCTTTCCTTGTTAGGTCACTCAATGGTTTCGCTATTTGAGAGTACGCTGGAATAAATTTGCGAAAGTAACCGGTGAGTCCTAAAAAGCTCTGCACTTGTTTGACTGTTGTTGGTACCGGAAACTTCTTGACGGCTATTGTTTTTGCAATTGAAGGACGTATTGTCCCATTTTCGACGACGTGGCCCAAAAATTCTACTTTTCTTCTTAGGAATTGACATTTTTTAAACTTCATTTCTAAGCCATACTTCGAGGCAACCTCTAATACTTCCCTTAGTTTTTCTAAACCTTCTTTCTCATCTTTAGCAGGAATCACCAAATCATCCATGTAAATTATTACAATGCCTTTCCGCATGAGCTCTCTGAAGATACTATACACATATCTTTGAAATACGCTGGGGCTGGTGCTTAGACCGAAAGGTACTTTATTAAATTCGAATTGTCCGTCTGGAACAACGAAGGAAGTGAGGTGCTTGCAATCTTCATTAACGTCAACATGGAAAAATCCATTTTTTAAATCTAACGTTGTGTACACTTTGGCTCCCTGTAGTCTATCTAATACATCCTCTATCAACGGCAATGGAAAACGATCCTTGACTAATTTCCGGTTCAGTCTTCTGTAATCTACACACAACCGGGTGGTACCATCTTTCTTCTTAACTAATACAATTGGACTCGCATATTCGGATGAGCTTGGTCTTACAATCCCTTGTTCTAACCATTCGTCGATTTGCTTGTTGACATCCTGATTCTCAGAAAATGATAAGCGGCGTGCAGGTTGGTAAACCGGTATGTCGTCTTTCAGGATAATTCTCATGGACACATTTGTCATTTCGGTCTTCTTTGGCTCATAGTTGGAGATTAATTCAAACAGTTCTCTTCGTATTTGTGGATTGGTAACATGTTGAACTACAATTTCGTCTTCCACTTCTGCTTCGTAAACTTGCATTTGCAGGAAACAATTTTTATCCTCATGTTTTCGGAACTGAACACTTTCTTTATAGAAGCAGACAGAGGCTTGCTCCAGTATATCTGAACCTATTACTGCTTGAAATTCCAAACTCGGCGTAGGTACGACATGCCACGTCAGAGAATATTCTTCTCCATCTAGTTCAATCTTTCTCTGGAACGACCCTTTGTTTTGACTTCGTACTTCCCCAGTCCGATCAATACTGAAATGTCTTTCGAGAGTTTCGACGGTTCGATGATTCCTTTGCTTACATCTTCTCGAATGAGTGAAACTGAACTGCCGCTGTCAATGAGAGCTTCAATAATCTTGTTCCCCATGGTTATTTTTCTGGTCTTAATTCTTTCTCGAGAGATTCGTGAGCAGATTTGGATTGAGGAGTCTGTAGAGTTATTAATTTTCGAACATTTGGGGCGCTTCGTACAATCCACGGCATAATGACCTGGTCCTTTACAGTAGCTACAGGTTAGTCGTTTACTTTTCCCGGAGTAGGAGGTACCGTTCAATTGAAAATGTTTTCTCTCACGCCTATTACTTCCACCCTGGGGATATTCAGTTCTTTGAAAGTAAGTATCGCTTGATCCGCTGGCTTCGTATCTTCCCTTGGCAAATGAATTGTAAAATTTCGGTCTTAATGTTCTTCGGACACTTTCATACTCTTCAAATTTTTCTGCTATCTCGGCCGGTGAGTTAATAGTAGACCATTCATCTAAAAAGTGCTCCCGAAGCTCGTACGGTGCACTCTTCTTTATTTGGTCGGCTATAATTAGTTCTCGCAGCTGGTCGAAAGTTTCTACATTTGAACCGGAAATCCATCCATCGAAGTATGTTTGTATTTCGTAGAAAAATCTTGCCAAGTTCGTTCATTAGATTTTCGGTGAGAAATAAAGAGTTGACGAAGTTTCTCCGGGGATAACTTAAATCTTTTTAACAGTAACCCCTTAACGTGGTTGTAATCGTTGCATTTATCCGCTGGCTCTCTGGCAATCAAATGAGCAATGTCGATAGGAATCAGTCCTATAAGCTTCTGTACCCAATCCTTCTTCGGCAAGAATGTCAGTTCCGCATGTCGTTCAAATAATGTCAGGTTCAAGCTAATATCGTCCTTCATATTAAACTTATGAAAAGTTTCGTGGATCACTTTCGGTGCTTGTACATTTTCGGGGTTATTCATAGTATTAGCATTCTTTTCAGCCTGTATTCGCAACTTCTCTAATTCATATTCTCGCTCTTCTCGTCGCAATTTCTCTTCATATTCTCGCTGTTCTCGTCTTCATATTTCGCTGTTCTCGTCGCAATTTCTCTTCTTCTGTACGTATGCGATCCTTCACAATGCTATCGATCATTACCTTGACATCATCTTCGATGTAATCTGGGCTTTTCACGATGAGATCCTTTAGCTTGGGTTTAGTCAAGCTCGCTTCGACGATCAACCCTAACTCTTCGGCGAGTTCTATTAGATGCTCCTTTTTCTTTGAGAGAAGAAATGCCATTTTTGCAACCAAAGATCAAGAGTGACGGCTCAGAGAACAAATTTAAAATTTTAAACCAAGCCCAATTTTCCCCTAAATACTTAATCCGGATGCGAAACGTTTATACAATAACGCAGGAAAAGCTCCCTTACTCAACCAAGAGGAGAGACAAAACGTAGATAAAAATACAATTATAACAGGTATATGAATAAAATTCACAAATACTAAAAAAATTCTAAAATCGACACTAAAAATATTAATACAACGAAATCGAAAAATTATGACAGTAATATCTCAATTTCTCGAAATGTAGTCAATAAAAACACACTGGAAGAATCTATAGCAAAGCAGCATTCCTTAAAATTAATAATAACATATCATAAATTAAAAGTAAACCACAAAATATTCGTAAAAAGTATTTTAAAAAAAATAGACAAAATATCTATTTCCCAGTTGCTAAAAATATTATCTAAAACAATGCACAATTTTCACAAATCATTCCTATTCGCAATCAAATCATTTAGTTAGCCACAACTACCGCTAATTAGACAACATACTCTTATTACAAAACACTTTTACGAAACGAATTTATGCGAGGAGAAAATAAAATATTCACGATTCCTAGTTATTAATCACATGAAAAAAAATTTTAAAATGACATGAACAGACGATAGTTTCGTAAATTTCTGCAATCGTTATTTGATAAGAAAGTACCACACTGACCTGGCGATTCGTTGATTTTCGGTGATGACGCCCGAAAAGACAGAATGGATCACGACGAAATTCTTGAACGATGCAAGTTGATCTTCACTGTAATGGATGACGACGCACTTAGGATCATTGGCGGGAATTAACTGGCGATTCGCTGACCCTCGATGACGACGCTCGAAAAGACAAAATGGATCACGACGAAAATCTTGAACGATGCAAACTGATCCTCACTGGAATGGATGACGACGCACTTAGGATCGCTGGCAGGCCTTTCTTTAAAATAAACTGGCGATTCGCTGATTTTCGGCGACGACGCCCGGAAAAATAGAATGTATCACGACGAAATTCCTGAACGATGCAAATTGAATTTCACTGGAATTGTTGACGACGCACTCAGGATCGCTGGCGAACTCTTTCCAAAGCAAACTTTAAAAAAATACATTAGAAAGGAAGTTGAAATTGACACCGACGGACGGGTGAGGTCTCGACGTTTTGAAAAAAAAAAAAAAGAAAAGTCGCTGAAAGGTGAGCACGAGGAAAAAATAATGAATAAGGCTATTGCTATATATATATAGGCAAATGCCTAATACGAAGAAACGAGTTTAACATCGCGGTCGAGCTCCCAATTTGTGGGACGGGTGTCTAGGGGCAATGATAAAATTCTTAACGAAAGAAAGCATGAACCAAATTTAAAGAACAAATCAATTTATTAAAGTAAGAAAACAGATTATATTTATAGATTTAAATTGCTTACAAGAAAATAGATTAAAAGTTAATTCGGAAAGAGAACAGGATTCACCTGTAGAGATGGGGGCGTCAAACATTTCTAGGTTTAAAGAAATGCCGTTTCTGAAGGCCAAGAGGCATCGAGCTCACTCCGTCGTGTCCGGTGTGCGAGTGAAGGCAAGCAAGCCAAAAATAAAAAACGATCCCGCGCTTAGGGACTATAAGCGCTCGACGTCATCGCTCGAATCCCTGATTGGGCATTGAGATGCCTCATGCGTTTGACGTCAGACGCTCCGAGTTCCTCGATTGGCCTCTCAATTCAATTCAGTTCGTTTGAGGCCACCATCTCCTACATATCTCTCTCGAAGTACACTGGAAATTAAAAATATTCTAATTATTCGAAATCGTAAAGAATACAACTTTCCTACATATATCAGTTCTAAGTTTCAACCCCCTGCTTAAATGACATGAAAACAGATAGGACACGTATGTTTATATAAAGGAAACAAATTACACATATTTAAGATTTCTAAAAATAATTAAGATTATTCACTTTAATTAGGGTACAATATTAAGTTCGATCTACAAGAACACCAAGACAGGAACTGTATAAAATGAAGTCAAATATCCGGCTCCAAAAAGACCCCAAAAAATTTAAGTTCATACTAATAGGTTAGAGGAACTAAAAATACGAGACAAAACGGTTTATAAGATGACCCTCAGAGGACGTAAAAAAAAAAACATTTCGATGTCATGTATAAAAATGACAGTTAAATACCACCGTAAAATTTCCAAATATACCAATAAAATGACCAAATATCCAAACAGGCTTTGGGTCAAAAAAAATGAAGACAATTAGGGCAAAATATTAGCCAAAACAGTTGGGTAGCATATAAACAGGCAAAAAGAAGGATTTTGAATTTAATTTCAATTTGCTGCAGCTAAGAAAATTTTTCAGGATTGGGATGAATAGCCAACTTAAAAGACCATACTTTTCTGAAAAGTTAATAGTATTTTAATCATTCATCATTTTTATTAAGCATTTTCAACAGTTCATTATTGATGAACTGATAGTTTTATTGATTTTAACACATTTGAGGCATAAAATTCTGCAAATAAATTCCTTTGAAACATTCTTTTCTTATAGCCATAAAAAACATTTCACAAATATAGACTCAAAATTTTTAATTAATATTAAAATTGATGTATCAATAGTATTGTGTATTAGTTATTTTCCCAATTAATTCCATGACTTATCATCATGACGAAATGAAAAATTAAATTTCATTTTAATTTCACTTTTGATCCTTTTATTTTGTATTCAAATAATTGAATGTATATAAGTTCAGAGAATACCACAAATAACGGAAGTAGAATTATGTTTTGTAATACTGCGAGCATCATCTGCATGCAAATCGTTTTTAATTAATGCTATATACTTTCCACCTTAATTAAACGTCTGAAAATCTCTTTCTAAAACCGAAAATTGAAGCCCAATGAATTTTAATGATGACTCCTGGAGCGAGATCACCATAAGTCACTGGAACATATTACGAGTGCCGATTCTCCACTCAAATAATTGTTTTTCCTATTGTCCGGGAAATGACACTTGTCAGAGACCTCATGAAAAATGCATGTCTCAGGTAATTACGTGGGGAGAGAAGAGAATTTCCATTTCCTTTATAAATAAAGATCATTTAAACATTCTGATTCCATAACTGAGGGAAGTGGGCTTTAATAAAATCTTGTAAATTTCTTTTGTTTTATTTTTCATATGACGAATATTTAAAATAGAATTGTTCCTTTCTTTAAAAAAAAATTACCTTTGAATGGCGGAGGAGTGGGATTATAACAGTTCATGAATGTATGAAAAAGCAATACAAAGAAAATATTGCAAATTTATTTCTGTACCAAAAAATAAAGTATAAAAATATTGCAGATATTGTAAAAAAATATCTGCAATTAATTTTCGAATTATGTATACGGCATGGATTGTATATTTTCGTTTAAGGGGAGTTAGAATTCTCTATCTCTATTCATACTGACAATGTCAAATTTTCTGTTCTTGGTGTAACTTTTCTCAAAATCAGTTTTATGTACATGCTTGAATTTTCCGTACAATTAAAGTACACCTTTCTCGTTACACTGAAACGAGCTTTTAACCAATTTTCAATTTTTTCATAATTTATGAAATATTTCATCAAACATTGCAAAATTTGTCCCATTTTTCACATAAAAAATTTGTAAAAAAATAAGTTTTTGTGCTTTTTACAAAAAGCTCATTTCAGTATATATTAGCCATCATTATAAATTTATTATAAGAAAAATACATACCTATGAACAGTAGTTCTTCAGAAAAAGTACATCGAACATTAAAATTTAGAATTTGAGATAAATTGATTTTAATGTATACAGTGAGGCTTTTAATCAATTAGGAAATAAAAACATAAAATATGTAATTTACAATAAAAGATAAACGTTTCCGTTTACATCAGACGTTCAACCTTTAAGAAAAAAACGAAGTACTTTGTTTACGTTTTTCGCCATTCAAATGGGCGTGGCCCAGTTTCAACGATTATTTAAAAATAGGTTTTAAGAGCTTCTAATTACCCTAGAGATTGAAGTTAAGGTACTTTTAGAAAGGTTAAAATGTATACAATTTGAAAATGGAAAAGTCTCAAATTATCACAATAAATAAGATTTTAGCTTTCCAACACGCCTCAACGCATTTATTATTAAGTTGAAAGTAAACAAAAATTCTATGAATAAAATTTAAATACTTAGCCCTTGTGATTTCTTATATAAGCTCTCGTACTAAGTGTATATGCATTTAAACAAATTGCATTTACTTTGATATTATTAATAAGGTCCCTTAAAAATAAAATACAAAAACTGAATCCTTAAACTCTTGTAAATAATCAATGTTTAAAAAATGTAGTAACTCTTTCGTCCAAATTTATCTCCCTATTTAAATTAATTTAAGTAATTCCTTTGCATATCACTCAGAAGCAACGTCTCAAGGCATGAAAATTTCAAATAAAACATAGTTTTGTATAAAACTTTTTCGAAACATCGAAAATTGAATCTCTAATGGTAGAAATAAAAAAAAAACCACTTGTCTTTGATTAATACGCTTTAATCAATTTAAAATAAAGCTGCAATGTTGAAAACAATATAACCCTTATTCGTGTCTAAGAACGTTTTTGAATCCGATTTTAATTTGTAATTTCACTCTTTTTATAATCTGGCAACGTTCCGCTCTCTGTTTCATTTAGTGTGACATCAGTTTTCTTATGCGGAAGAAGCATAATTTTTAGTACATAGTTCAACTAGGGAGAGAACAATAAGAATGGGTATATTGTATATGCTGATGGAATTAAGAAAATTTTTATAATATTTGTTTCAGTTAATGAGTTACAGCTCCTAATTTATCAAAATAGAACACACGTTTACTTTCTAAACCCGGCTAATGAAAAATTTATGTTCTTAACCGCTTCTCTTGCAATTTTTTTGAAAAAAATTGCAAAAAATCATCAATTTTTTAAAATTTTGTTATTAAATACTAGGAAACGAGACAAAACAAAATATGTACTTGTTAAGTTGAATTTGTCATTTATTCCAGGCTTAAAAGCATTCAGTTTTAATATTAGTTTACTATCCCGTGTTATCTCGGGCAAATGGAAATAAATAAAAATATTAGTCTTAGTATCATAGTTTTTGAAACAAGGGACAACATAAAGTGATACCTGGCATTATGTGCATTGGTTTCTGGTCTCTTTTCTTACTGGCTTACCTCTGGAATCTCTTTTACGGGAGCGCGAAGTACACTGTCTCGTTGAATTTGATTTTTTGCAGTAGCTGGAATAACATCTGGAAATTGCCTTGAGGTTAACCTGAGTGATGATGGACTAATCCCGGGTCTTCCTGATGTGGCAGAAAACTCGTCACGATGATTTTCAGAAATTATTTTTTCAATCAGTTCTATTCTAAATTGTCTCCTGATTTACAGTGCAAAATGTACGCTACATACAGAAGCATCACTTACTCTATTTTCTGTATCTCTCAACCTCTTCATAATCACTATTTGAAAAATCATCGCTTTAGCTATCTTGCCACACTTCGTTATTATTTTACTTGTTTTCAACGGAACTATACTTCTTTATACATCAGTAATCCACAAGCCGACGTGTACTATACAATAGGGAAAACACATGACCAGTCCCGCCAAAAGATTAACGAAACCAATCAAAATTTGCAAACTGCCATTCAAAACTGAATATTTCCTTTCATTTCCTCCAGGCCGAGTAAAACCGTGATAAAACCAACCGTACGTGCAAATTCTCCTTCCCCGAGTTTTATCGGGATAATAATTAACTGCAATGTATTCGAACCCGAGATTACTCGGGATAATCAGGCAAGCAGTTAAACATGTTACGTTTAGATTCGCCAACATTTTCCCGTCAAACATTACACTTTTTACCTAATTTTAATTCTACTATTTAATTGTATTACTTAATGTATTTGTGAAGAACCCTCATTGTTGAAAAGCATTTTATAAGTTTGTAAAAGAACTTGTGATACATTACTCTCCTCCTAGATAGTAAAATATTTTTTCATTTAAAAATTACTGCGATCATTTTTACATATAAAACAATGATTAAATGTTTATTAATATGAGGGCCAATGTCGATGGACCTCATAATTTTAAACCGCGATCAAGTGGCACAGATGATAGCTGAGTTGGCCCTCAACACTTCGAACTTCCACAACACTCCATCTTGGAGCCATGGCAGATTTAACGTTCATCAAGCCCTCTACACGGTGGAGTTGTCACGAGTTTGTTACCACAAACCCTTGGAGGGCGTGCCCATGTACTCCATCATAGCAAATCATTTAACTAAACATGCATTTGATTTTTATAAGAAAAGTTTTAAGGTAAAACAATTTCCAGTTTCAATATCGTACAGAAGCTGCAGAAAACACAACATAAAATAATTGATACTTATCAATGAAAAAGCGATGTTTTTTACCTTTTTCTAACGTATTTTCTGTCTAAGTAATAAAAATATTAAACTGTAAGAGTTTGTATCCACACACATGTATATGTCATAAACTTTTATTAGGGATATTTTTGTTGTAAAGAAATGTCAGTAGCTTCATGATGGTTGACCGTCTATATATGTTCCAGGCTTCTAATTGATCTATCTAAAAAATACTAGGCAGTGAGTTTCAGAAATGAAAGCGAATAAATTATGGTTTAAAAAGAACTAAAAAATACGCTTTTATAGAGTAAAATCCAACCGAAAAAAAAAAAAAAAAAAACGAAAAAAATTGTCATTGCGGTAAAAGCGGGTGGGGTGTTCGATATCAATTGAAATAATTTCTTAGCAGTTCCATTCTAAAATGCAAAGCTAGTGTAAAAACGTTCTAAAAAGAACTCCACGCTTTTGCCACAATGACAATATATATATATATATATATAATATATATATATATATATATATATATATATATATATATATATATATATACATATATATATGTATATAGTTTTCTCGTTAATCGTTAATCCTTTATTTTATATATTAAGAATTATTTTTTACTTTTCGGCTCAATTCACTATAAAAGCGGACTTTTAGTTCTTTTTAAACAATAATTTATTTTAATTTTTTAGTTCGATCTAAAATGAAAGCGTGTTTTTTTGGATTTTAAAACTATCATTTACTCATTGATGAATTAATCTTAAATGCATCATTTTTTAAAACCTATGAAAACCATCGGCGTCCTATCAGCGCATCCTTTCCTTTTGTCATATAAAGGACACTTATTTTTATTTGTTGTCTTTGTATTAACCATGAGCGTTTTTGCTTTAGGTTTGTAACTTACTCTTTTAGTCACAAAATTTGGAATTATTTGCCAAATCTGGAAAAGGGAAATTGTTAATCCTGATCAGGACAATACAATTAATAAATTATTGTATTGTCATCGGTCCTTGAGAAGTGCGCGAAATTTCGAAATCTGACTTTTTAAAGTGGATAAAAATCTAGTTTAAAGATTCCGTTACATATAGGTGAAGCTAATAAATGTATGTTAAAAGGGAATAAAATGTTTGACTGGGGAACAGACTAAATAAAGCAATGCGTGTCTATTAAAGAACATCTCATAAAAGGTAGACGCGTGTAAAGGAACTTAATGGAACAATGCTCTATCTCTTAAGGACCGACTTCTTTCAAATGAAAAGGCACAATTTATAATAGTCAATTAGGGCCCGTGACAGTCAATCATGACGTTAGTATACTGTACCATGTTTATAAAATCTATCATTCGTAGGGAAACAGAATTATGTTCACGAACTCATGGCCAGAATATCGTGGTTTCTACTGGTGCCACTAAAGACCTGTGCCTTTAAAGACCTCAAAAACTATACGTTAAGACTCACTGAACCATGCGTTAAAGACCTATGCCCGTTAAGGGGACATGGTACGATTTACGCAAAATTTTTTAATTTAAGGATTTTCAAATTTTTTTTGTTGCCTCCCATGTGTGTATAAATTGTAAAAAAGATTTTGTGTTCAAAATTTCATAAAATGCTGGCCATTTAATTTTTTAAGGATAAAACTTAAAATTTATGAAGTGATTTTAAAATGCTACTTTCTTTCTTAAAACTTTACGTGCACGCATGGGATTTGATTTTAGGCAACCTATACGTGATCAAACTATGTTAACAAAAGGATTGTTATGGTTTTGCGGGAGGAACGGTTAGTGATTCTGATGTGGCTTCAATATTTCTTTTTATGAATGCTTATTGAAAATTCCTTTAAAAATGTACAAATTCTGAGATTAATTAAAAAAATAAGTATTATTTTGACTCAAAAATGCATACCAACTTCTTTAACATGTACTATTAGCAAGAGGTAAAAAAAACATTCAAAACATTAGGCACAATAGAAAAAAAGCCTTAGCATTTTAAATGACGACAAACTAGTTATTTATCTTTCTGAGATAAGTAAGTTAAAATTTTGATTTGTCATAGGAATGTGAATAAAAACGAACGTAAAAGCTATCATAATTCTGCGTTTTTTAGAGCTTTCAAATTTTGAAAGGTTATAGACAAGTATATAAAGAATAATTTAGGCTAAAAAAATTATAAAGGACTTTTTGGCCATTTTTTGTCAATTGAATCGTACTGTGTCCCTTAAATACCCCTAAAGACCTAGGTGCCCCTGAAGACGTATGCACGTTAAATACCTCTAAAGACCTAGGTGCCACTAAAGACATATGTCTGTTAAAGACCAGTAAAAACGTAGGGTGCCACTAAAGACCTGGGCACCTATGGGGCCTATGCACGTTAAACCTTTCGAGGTCTGATGTCCTCCAGTTCACGTGATTTGGAAGCTAGGATGTGGCGGGTTCTATCCGTGATCCTTCAATTAATCCTTTTGAAGAAATCCTTATTTATTTGTGTTGTTTGAATTTAAAACCGCGCGCGCACGCGCTTTCCTTATAGAGACGACTTACATTTTATACTAATTTGAGTGTTATTTAAACCATGGCAATGTGTGTGTTACAGTTAATCGTTAGTCCCTTTCGCTATCATTCAAGTGAGTTGAAAGGATTCTCTTTTGAAAAAAAGGAAATGAAAGAGAAAAAATGTTGAAATGGACTACAACAACCTAAGAGGGGCGAATCAAGTGATCACTCTGAAATGGAAAAATAATTACTTTTATTTCAATGTCTGTTTATTCGTTGTCCCAAACTATACCTGAAACCTCTGGGTTACGAAAAAGAGAAGAGGGTGTCAATTTAGGTGACGTCCTCGACACTTGACAGAGGTTCAGACTTACAAGGTCCTTCTCCAATAGCCCTCTTGCTGCTTTATAGTGTGACATAAATATAGCTATTACTCTCTTGGGAAACAAAAACTGTCAAAGTGATTTTTTTCTCCATCTTTAAATATACAAGAATTTGGACTCGCTTTTTTTCACACTTTCCGAAGAGAAATTTTAGATGTCTGAATTAAGAGCAGTCAATATGGTAAACACCTTCATGAAATCAATTTTGAGTTTTTGATATTTCTCAAATCTCCAAATTAAGCCATTTCCAATGATACAACATACTAGTCGATTTATAACTTAGAAGTATTTTAAAATGTTTTTTAAAAAATAATCAACTGATTTGCAAGCCTACTTTGACAGGTTGAAATGTAAACATTGGTCTTTTAAAACTGGGATGCTCTTGCAAAGTCATTATCTGTTTTATTTGTTCCCACGAAATTAACTGTAGAATAACTGCAAGTGTAACTGTTAGGGTTGTTACCTATTTTTGGCGCTTTCGAACACGTTTTGATTGAGCACTTGTCGTTTATCGATACTTTTACGATTAATTTTTTTGAAAAAAGTAAGCAATATATTTTAAATATATTTACCAGTATTTAAATAAAAAGGCCTAATTAATATACAGACAAATTTTAAAGTTTCTATATTTAGCAGTTTCTGAGAAACTGGTTCCTAAAATGGCTCAATTTAACATTGTCGGTATAGGACCTACCGACTATTCTTAATTAAATCTGCGTTTCTCAAACTGTGGAGCTCACCTCCTAAGGGGAGGGGATATCTCTACGGGGGTGGCGAACATATTGAAAAGTGGAAAATAAAAGATTATTTTAAAAAATTATCAAATTTACTGCAAAATACACTCTTACATAATAAAAAAAAATACACTACACATACTGATATACTT
>BMAU01004521.1:0-21522 GCA_019973935.1 Trichonephila clavipes
ATCTCTAGTTACTATGTGTTTAGGTGAATAAAAAAGAGAGTGTTTTACAGTCCATGTGTGAGGTGTGTGTGTTATTGAGCTATCCCGGGTGTAGTGATCAAACATTTTGGTCCGACTTTCCCGGAGTTCAACAAGCAACTATGGTTTTGTGCTTTATTAGTTGAGTATTTGGTGGTGAAATTTTGAATAGGTGAGTGTTTCTATTCTTAATGATGGTTTTAGGAGTTATTTGGTTGTGTTCGCTAAAGTTGGTGTTAATAGTTGAATAGTTTTAACGGATATCATGGTTGAATTTAGTGTTTGTAGATTTGTGTTGATTGTGATATTCTTGTTGTGTGTTTTTGTATACTTTCCTATTCTCAATAGTGTAATTTAAGTGCTTACAAATGCTTTTTGGTTGAAAACAGTGTATATTGTGTAGATGTTGTGACAAAATAAGTTTAAAAATGGCGTTGAAATTAAATCTAAAGAAAGACGAGCTTATCTCGGTTGCTGTGGAAATGGGTTTGGAGATTCCTAGCAAAAGCTAAAAATAATAGATTTAAAAAAGTTAATTGAATCAAGTGCCGTTTATAAAAATGATATTGAATTTGTGCGTAGTCTTGTTGAAAATGCTTTAGAGAAAAGTAAACAAGAGGCTGAGAAAATGAGCGTGAGGCTGAAATTCAATTAGAAAAATTAAATTATCTCAAATTGAGCGCGAGGCTGAAATTCAATTAGAAAAAAAATTAAATTATCTCAGATTGAAAAACAATTAGAATTGGCGAAGGTTAGGAAGGAATCCGAAAAAAATTCTCAATCTCTTGAAAGCGGAGAACCAAGCTCCATAACTGATAAATTGGAGAGTTTGGTAAAGAGCATTAAAACTTTGACAATTCAAGTACAGGTTAGGTCAGAGTCCTTTAATTTATTTTTTCATTCTTTAGAAAAGCATTTCAAATCAAACCGTGCCTGATGAGCTAAAAGCCGAAATTCTATTAAATATTTTAGGAGAAAGAGTCAATAATTTGCTAACATATGTGAGTCAAGAGGATTTAAGCAATTATGTTAAAATTAAAGAATTAATATTAAGAGAGTTTGAACCGACGCCTCAAGAATGCCTGAGTAACATTAAAAAAGACTCGTAAACTACCATCCGAAAACTATGTTCAGTTTGCTTCCCGCTTAAGTGCAACTTTCGATTATTATTGTCAGTTGCGTAAAGTTAATGAATTCCGCTCTTTGTGTGATCTAATAATTTCAGATAAAATATTTGAAACGCTAGATAGAGATACGATGAATCATATTGCAAACGAAACAGGGAGAAACATATTTCAAGCCTCAACAGCTTGGGAGGGAATGTGATGTCTATTTATCCGCGAGAGAAAGGTTTCGAATGATTTAATGAGCAGAAATCCAGGGAGTGGAGTCAAAACAGATGGGCGAAATAGACTGCAGACGGTTAGCACTTGGCGTCAAGAGAGAAACTCGTCGAATGTTTTAGTGGCCGAAACCAAACCAAATTGTGTTCTATGTAAGGGTAATAATTTTCATCCCCTTTCTAAGTGTTATCAGTTTAAGAAACTGTCAGTTGAGGATAGAGTAGAGGTAGTTAAACGGAATAATCTTTGTTTTCGTTGTTTTTTACCTCATAGATTGAAGGAATGCCGTTCAGAGAAAAATTGTTTTTGCCTTAGACCTCATAATAGCTTGATTCATTTTTCACGTGACAAAAACGAGGAATCCTACTCCCACTAGTAATTTAAATTTGGATGCTCCTACTTTTGTTCCAGGGCAGATTGAAGGATCAGTTGAAGCAAATTCACAATCACCGTTTGTGGCGACTGGGTTTGAGAAAGGCAGACTAAAGAATGTGTTTTTGAGTACTGTACGCGCGCTTTTGTTAAAAATAAATACTCTCAATGGGTGGAGGTCAGATGCTTGTTAGATGTAGGATCGCAGTCTTGTTTATGTACGAGGGCATGTGCTGAGAAGTTGCAGCTGAAAATGGAGAAAATAAATACAGTGGTTTCGTGCGTAAATGATGCTTTTATGGTTGTTAAAAATTGCGTAAAAACTTCAGTTGCAAATAAAGCCAAAACTTTTGAGAGTGAGTTAATGTTGTTAGTAGTTAATAAGCTTACAGATCTCATTCCAAACAAGTTGATTGATGTAGATGTTAATGTTTCAGAGTTTGTGCCCTTTGCGGATGATAAATTTAATATACCAGATAGAATTGATGTGTTACTTGGTGCTGAAATCTTTTACGAATTGTTAAAGCCTGGAAAATTTTATTGTGATAATTCGCATTTAGTTTTACAAAATACGGTGTTTGGTTATGTTGTAAGTGGAAGTGTAGATCAAGTTACAGAGAATCACGTTCATTGCGGATTAATTGTTGATGACGATTTAAGCAAAACACTGAAAAAATTCTGGGAAATTGAGGGTGTTCACATAGAGCCTAAGGTTGATACAGAGGTATCCTTGTGTGAGGATCGTTTTGTGCGCACTCATAGGGAGGAATTGTGAAGGTAGGTATTGATGGGAGGTCGCCGGTCCCCAAAGTTACAACTGCAGTTTTTACATTTGCCCTGTTTACAGGAAACGGAATTTTGTGGAAGGAATGTGTTGTTTTGCCCCACCTCTGTAAACGAACTTTTAAGGGTGCATACGTTCTCACGCCCGCAAGGTTCATTAGACCCATAAATAATTGGGGTGCGTCGGAGGACTTTACCGCGCTTAAAAATGTCATTGACCGTTGCGCGGTAACCTTGCGCTGACTCGGACCAATCAAAGAAATTAAGCGGACGAGGTAAAGAATCCGCTCTAGGATTTAGGAGAAAACAGGCGCCAAATAAAAACGGATGCACCCGATTTTCGAGACTCTCTCACACATTCACACTTGAGACTCTGAGCTACAATCTCAATCCAGGCCTTGAACTGGAATCCGCGGGACTCCGGGTGGCGACCATGATTCACTTCCTTTTTCCAGACTCCCTCACTCAAAGCTAAGTAGAATTTTGTTATGATTCGAAATTTTTTTTTTTTCTTTGCACCATCAATTGGTGCCGATGACCAGTCGTCGGAAATTTTTTTTTTCTTTTACATCATCTGATGTAGTAAATTTTTTTTTCTTGATGGGTCACCGAATAATAGTCCTACTTAATCTGTTATACATGTAAAATTTTTTTTTATTGTGTGCTATTCCAGTTGTGAAATTTTTTTCTTGCAGTAATTTTTTATTATTTAGATACTTAGAGATGTTGTTAATGTATTTTTTCTTATGCTCTTTGTTAGTATATGTATGTGTGTATTCATTATCTTAACTGATCTAGATAGGATCTCAATTTCTTATGTGTTGATATGTTTCTATTGTGAATTTTAGTGTGCTCAAAATTTTTTTTCCCGTTTAATTAATTCGAGTGTATATTGTCATATGGAGTACGTGTTTCGTTGCTTGTTAACAATTTTTTGGCCCGAATGTTTGAAGTGGTTCAGTTAATTGATTATGCTTACTGTTCTGAGCGATTTAAGTGTTATGAAGATGTTATTTCCGATAAAAGAGTTCGTTAGATGCTGCGCTGTTTAAATTAGAGAAATTAACTGTGTTAAATTTTGATAGTAATTGATTAGGTGTTTATGGCTGTAGTACTTGGAATTTGAGATATTGAAGTGATAAGGTTAGTAGTTTTTGAAAAAAAAAAATGGTTAAATGTTCATTTGTGCAGTATTTGAATTTAGAGATATTAAAGTGTAAGGAAAAGGTGACGGAAATAGTTATTACGTGTTCATTATGTTTGCGCTTGAAATTTAGTTTTTCTTTTTTTTCTGAGATGTTAAGGTTTGTCAATTCTTTTTTTTGTTAATCTGCTGTTCTGGTTGAGATGAGATTTTAATTGTTGGAGCGATGTTGTGTTTGGGGAATAAGTATTGGTTATATCGATTTTTTGTGGACATGTAGAGCATGTTTGAGCATTGGACTTCGTAAATGCGCTTGATTTGTTGTAATTTTTCCCCTCTTCTTGTTTCTGTTAAAATTTGATTTGGAGTTGTCATGCAAATTATTTTTGTTGGGGTCATTTTGTCGCTTGGAGGTGTTGTGTGGGGTTTGAGTCTTCGCGTTCTTGGCCGATGGGGGAGGACGTCCCATCTCGTGCTGATAGCTGTCCATGTCATTCTGGCGCACTCCTACTCGCAGAAATTTTGTTCACCCCCCCACCTGCCGCGGTCCAGGGGTGGAACTGGATGTTGGTTCACTCCGGCGCTTTAGGAGGAATTTTCTCCCTCGCGCCCCCCTGCTGTCGCAAGCGAGATCAGATATTCAGCCTCTCTTTTTCTCTATAGAGTCGCCATTCCCCCCCCCTTTTTTTGCTGTTGTTTGTTACTTTTCTCTCGGAGCTACTCGATGATAATAATTTTTTTTCTCGACGCAATAGGCTTTCTTTCGTCATATTTTGTTTTGTCGAATTTTGTGGAAATCTTCTATCCTGCATCATGATTAATTACAACTTGTTTTTTATATTGCATTTTTCAAATATGTATGAAACTTAGCTAAACTTTACTTAGCGTTTTTTTATAATAGAAAAAAAATGGAATTTTTGGTTTTCCTCTTACATTTAATTCACATACTTTCCACTGGAATTTTTTTTTGATAACTATGCAACTTGTGTCATGTCGTTTTCTGATGTTTAAGTGAGACATAGTTATAATTGGTTATTTAATGAATTTTTAGCTCAGATTTTTTTTTATGCACTTGTTTTATGTCATGTTTGATGTTTTAGCGAGATCAAATTTTGTACTCAGTTATTTAATGAATTCCAGCTCAATTTTTTTACTATGCAATTTGTTTCATGTCTTGATTTGCTGCTTAAATGACATAATGTTATATGTTAATATCAATTTTAGCTCTAGATAAAATATTTTGATGCTGTGTGTTTTATGCAATAGATTAAAATTTTTTGTGTAATGCAAGTGTTATTCAATTCTGTTATGAGATTCATGTATGCACGTCAATTTTTAATTTTATAAATTTTAAGCTTTAAGCCATGTTTGTAACAAAAGTCAAATTTTGGGGTCCATGGACACCTGTCATGAAATTTGAATGTTGTTACTATACATACATATTTGACATTTTTCATTTATTACATAATTTTGTGTCGCGGTTATTATCTAGTATTTTAAATAATTTTTCATACAAAAGGTTCCTTTATTGAATAACTTAGTTTATGCTGAATTGATTGTGTGTAATTGTGTACTTTCTGGTTAAATTTTGAGTTTGCATAAAAGGTTAATTTTTTTGGTAGCGGCATTTTGTTAGAATCAATTTTATTGCTAAGTTGTGTTGGTGTATTAATTTTAAGTGCCTGTGTATTACTGAATTTATATCTTTGGAATTTATTCTTGTTAAGAGATGGATAGAGGTGGTCGTTTGAATTTTCTTTTGTCCTTTAGAAATTACATATATGTTGAAACTTAAATTTGCTTGCTCGGGTTGTCTTGTGCTGTCACATGATTGCTAATTTTAATTTAAAATTTTCTAGTGTTTCGGTTAGGTGTTTCAATGCTGATTTAATTATTGTTTTTTTTGTTAGAGATTTGGAATTTTTTTGTATGCTTAAGGTTTAGATTAATTGTGGTTTGGTTAAATGAATGTGCAGTCAATCATTGCGTCTCGGTTGTGTGCTAAACTTTACTAGGAATTGAAGGTTTTGTTTGTCGATATAGTATTTCTGTTGGTTTAGATTAATTGTGGTTTGGTTAAATGAATGTGCAGTCAATCATTGCGTCTCGGTTGTGTGCTAAACTGTACTAGGAATTTAATGTTTTGGTTGATGTCGATATGGTATTTTTTTTGTTGTTGATGTTAGGTTTACTTGTTTTGATTTATGGTAGCGCGTGGGTAGATTATTGAATTGAGTGTTGATGTTGATTTAATTTTTTGTGGTTCTGGATTTTAATGGTAGTTCTGCATTGTTATTTGGTAATAAGTTTTTTTTGTGTTGGTCAGATAATGGTATTGTTAAATTTTATGTTTTCTGTACGCGTAGTTTGTGTTAGCTTTGAGTTGGTATTGACAAAGGAAGAGAATTTGATGTAGTACTTGGAATTTTGAGATATTAAAGTGTAAAGGAAAACAACCCATCTCACGCTAGTCGCTGTCCATTCATTTCGGAAACTTGTGGGAGAGCTTTTCGTCCGCACCCCTTTTCGTCGGTAATTCCTTCCCCGCAGGCGATTCGACTTAAGGGTGGGACACTGCTTGTTGATTGGAATTCTGTTTGTTGGTTATTCCTTTTCGAATTTTCCCCTTCGCGGCCCCCCTGCTGTCGCAACAGAGAGAAGAAACTCAGCAAAATTTTTCCTACGGAGTCTTCGTTTTTTTCTCCCCCCTTGTTTCCTGTTTACTTTCTGACGTTGGTGCTCGATGCTAAAAGTTTTTTTTTGTTTTTGTCCTAGACGTAATAGATTTTTTTCGTGGTATTTGGTATTGCTGTTTTAGATTTGAGTTTGATAATTTTTTTGGTTTGTGAAAATGCTGAAGATCGGGTGTAATTTTTTTTGTTTTACTAATTGTTGAAGGAGTTAGATAAGTTTGAGTTAGGGATTTCGTGGAATATTTGAAGAAGTTATTCGAAGGAGATAGATAATTTTTAATTTGATGAATTTGTTGAATAATTGGGAAAGTTTTTTTTTTATGGAGATAGATAAGTTTGCGTTCAAAGTACGTGTAAATTCGAGAGTTGTTTTATATGGAAATTGAAAATTGAGTTGAAAAGAAAATTGTATGGTTTATTTGAGAAAATTGTTTGATGTAGAGAAGGTTATTTTGAGTTATGGATTTTGGGCAAAAGAACATTGAGTTGAAATAGTTATACGGTATATTTGGGAAAGTTGTTTTGATGTAGAGAAGGTAATTTGAGTTAAGGATTTGGTACGGTTTCGAGTAAATAAGTTGATGAACATAGATAAATTGAATTAATGATTGTGTGGTACAATTAAGAATGTTTTGAGATGAATCTAGGAAAGTTCGAGTTGAGGATTATGTGAGATTTTTTGTAAATAAGCCGATGAGCATAGATGGTTTTAGTTATTGGTATTGTGGAGAAGTCGATTAATTATTTGGAAGTTGCAGATAAGTTTAGTTAGTGTTAATGAGTATGTGAGATTTTTGTAAATAAGCCGATGAGCATAGATGGTTTTAGTTGTTGGTATTGTGGAGAAGTCAATTGATTATTTGGAAGTTGCAGATAAGTTTAGTTAGTGTTATTGAGGTATAAGATGTGAACGATCTGACGTAAAGGCAATTTTGATTGATTGAGGAATCATTTTACGGTTACTAGTGTTATAGAATGAGATTTGAGCTATTAATTCGATGAATTTTGATGAATTGATTTAGCGGTATTGTTGGAAATCGCGGTTCTTTGTTTTTGTGTTTGTACATTGTTGCGCGTATAGTGAAACATTTTGAGTTTTTTTTGTTATCTAGAATTGATACATTGTATTACATAGAATGTTAAAAAGTTATGTTGATTAGTTAAGCGATATTTTTTTTCTCTTGGAATTTATGTTTAATTATGTGTAGCACTTGCAATAATTTTTTTAAATTAAATTACTTTACACTGTATGTGTCGCCTCACATGTCATGGGTCGCATTATCAATTTTATGTTTTTAATATTTTTTTTCTGAAATTTTCAACTGCATTTGTGATTTCTGGAATTCATTTCTCAAATGGAAATTCGAATGTATTGAATGTAGAAGAATTTTTTTCTCTCAAATTTAATTTTAAAGTATTAATCGATATGGTTTTTTTTACAATCGGATTTGCAATTTTTTTTTGTCTTAATTTCATTCTGTTTCTTGTGCTGGCGTTTGCGGCATGCAGCAAATCGTTTGCGCAGGGAATGGCATGTGCATTTTTTTTGCCTTTGTAAACATTGGGGGTGCATACTGATCACATGCGCACTCATGGTTTGCAATTCTAAATTTAATTACATTAATTTTTTCTTAATTACAAATTGTAACCAATGCTTGCAGTGAATTTTTAAATTCCTTAGGCTACTCAGCATTCTTAAAGGTTATAAATTTTTTACCGTTTATACTATTCGTTAATTTAGAGATTTTAATTTGCAAATCTGAATTAATTACATTAAATTTTTTTTTAAACTTTCAATTGAAACCAATGCTTGTAGTGATTTTTTTAATTTCTTAGGCTATTAAGCATTCTCGGAGGTTTTAAAATTTTTTCCACCTATGCACACCCATCGTTTCAATTTCTAATTTTTTTACTTTGAATTAGTTTTTTTCATGAACTATTGTTATCAATGCTCTTAGCGAACCATTGCAATTTCTTATGCTTTGAGTATGTCGAGGGTTCAGTTAGTAATTTTTTTTGGTGGTCTGGGACATTCACTTCACATTAGTCGTGTCAGGATTTCGATGTTAAACGATTATGAGGTGTCTGTTTCTGGGTGCCACGTTTGAATTGTATATAGATGTTTTCACTAGTACTTATTTCTTATCAGAGTATTTTGTTCAATACTCCTATGTGTGGTTATTGTGAGTAGCGCAGTTGTTAGATACGCGAATTTTGAATTTTTATGTGTTACTCTTCTTAATTTTTTTTTTTTTATTATTTAATGGCACACGATTCTTTGTGATTATTCAATTATTTCTATTTGACATTTTGTGTTTGATGTCTTTGTTAATTGTTTGGGTGACCCATTCAGCAATTTTTTTTCTCTTCGTACATGAACGTAATTGTGGTTGTTGATAGTTAATTTGTTTTTCCCTCTTACCGCTAACGGAATTGGGAAGGAACTCTGGAAATTGCTTATAATTTTTTTAAATTTTTATTTTAAGTTATGAGAGGTGAAGGGAGTGGAAGGTTGGTGCTTGAGTCTGCGACGGAGGTCACATAGGGCCAAGTTTTTTTTCTTCTTTACAAAACAATTGTGGTTTCATGACTAATATGGTTTCCTGGGAGACAAAGTTTTTATTTTACAGTTTAGCAGATTTCTTGGGAGATGTGGAATCGCCGGTCCAACCAACAGCCAGGACATTGTCGATGCATCAAGGAAGCCAGACTCTACAGGCATCACGGACGAGCCGCAGACTTATTTGGCGGTGTTACGACATAAATGAACAATGAACTCTCTTCTAGCATTTATTGTAATTTTTTTCTGTGTGCTTTTTGCATTTGAGAGAGGGGAGGAGTGATGGGAGTTCGCCGGTCCCCAAAGTTACAACTGCAGTTTTTACATTTGCCCTGTTTACAGGAAACGGAATTTTGTGGAAGGAATGTGTTGTTTTGCCCCACCTCTGTAAAAGAACTTTTAAGGGTGCATACGTTCTCACGCCTGCAAGGTTCATTAGACCCATAAATAATTGGGGTGCGTCGGAGGACTTTCCCGCGCTTAAAAATGTCATTGACCGTTGCGCGGTAACCTTGCGCTGACTCCGGACCAATCAAAAGAAATTAAGCGGACGAGGTAAAGAATCCGCTCTAGGATTTAGGAGAAAACAGGCACCAAATAAAAACGGGATGCACCCCGATTTTCGACACTTTCTCTCTCACTCTCTCACACATTCACACTTGAGACTCTGAGCTACAATCTCAATCCAGGCCTTGAACTGGACTCCGCGGGACTCCGGGTGGCGACCATGATTCACTCCCTTTTTCCAGACTCCCTCACTCAAAGCTAAGTAGAATTTTGTTATGATTCAATTGTACATTAACTCAAACTTAATCATGTTATTCAAAAAAAAATAAATTAATTGTTATTTAAAGAACGGCCTTTTTAATTTAGTGTACTGTTTATTGTCTTTAGAGATTTAGTGTTTCATTTTTAACTTAAGCTATGATGCGATGTGTTAGTAGAACCTGGGTAATTGAAATTGGGTTTATGGAATTGGTTAATCAATTAAGTTTAAACTAGCGTCGCATCAGTATGTAGTATCGATGGCATTAAATAAAGATCCGTCTTGTTTAGGAAACTCCAAAGATATTGCTATTAGGTGACTTAATTCATTGTGGAAACGGTTGTCTAGGGATTCTAGATATTTATCGTTGTATGCGGAATTTTTGAAGGAGTATGAGGAGTTAGGTCATTTGGAAAGGGGGTAGTTGAGTCAAGTGAACCACCCACACATTACTACATACCCCACCATGGTGTATTACGCCCTGAAAAACTGACTACTAAACTAAGAATCGTCTTTAACGGTTCATCCCCACCACAACAGGCATAAGCCTTAATGACATTTTATTGAAAGGTGAAGTGAAGGAAGATGTGTTTGAGACAATATCTCGTTTTAGAAGACACAAATTTGCTTTTACGACTGACATCCAAAAGATGTACAGGCAAATATTAATAAATCTGATCAGCAGGATTTGCAACGCATTATATGGAAACATGGACTAGATGCAGAAATTTAACGTACCGACTAAAGACTGTCACTTACGGGCTGTCCAACGCACCCTTCCTTGCCATAAGAACCCTGCAGCAGTTGGCGAAGGATGAAAAATCGAGATTTCCTTTAGCTTCTGAAACCCTGTTATATGATGCCTACATGGATGATATTGTGAGCGGAGCGCCGGATTTGGAGACTGCTCAACAATTGCAATCGCAACCGAAAGACGCCCTGCAATCTTGTGGAATGAACCTTCCTAAAGTGGTTATCTAATTCTCCTGAGTTATTAAATAGTTCGTTGTCATCAGACGTCGAGCATTCATTTTCTACTGACATTGACTTATCTGTGAAGACATTGGGAATTAGTTGGAGCCATTTGAAGATTGTTTCGCGATTAAGGTATCTGTTTCAGCCAAACATATATATACAAAACGTGAAGTTTTAAGTGTAATTGCTAAGCTATAGGACCCTTTGGGTTTCTTAGGCCCAGTGATTGCGAAAGAAAAGGTGTTTCTGCTGAAATTATGGCAATGTAAACTGGATTGGGATGATGTGTTACCTAATTCAATTGCCAACGAGTGGAGAAAATTTGTGACAACATAAAATGTATCTAGGAAGTGAAAATTAACAGATTTATTATGGCTGAAAATAATGTTAGAATCGTTCTCCAAGGATTTGCAGATGCATCTGAAGCGGCCACGGAGCGGTCGTTTACCTACAGTGTTTTCTTCACAACGGTGCTGCCAAAGTGAGCATTCTTGCCAGCACATCGCGTGTTGCACCAATTCGAGCTATTTCCATACCTCGACTCGAGCTTTGTGCCTGTGTTTTATTAGCTCAACTCGTCAAGAAAATACACTCCACCTTGAGGTTAAACATAAGTGATATTGTGCTACATATACGGATTCAACTATTGCATTGGCATGGTTAAATACACCTGCCAATCGTTTAAAAACCTTCGTGGCCAATCGTGTCGCCAAGGTGCAAGAATTGACTGAAGGATTCCAGTGGAACCATGTGCCATCTGTTCTCAACCCAGCAGATCTTGTGTCTCGGGGATTGCGCCCTTGTGACCTTCCAAATTTAAGGTTATGGTGGCATGGTCCACAATTCCTTGAAAAATGTAAGTTGTCAGTGAAGAAACAAGTTTGTCACCAGTTAAGGAATGCGAGTATTCTAAGGAACTGAAAACTGGTTCGAGTTATGATATAATTACATCTAGTGTTTGTGTTTCAACTAATTGTGTATCTTCTATTTTATCTACTTTGTTACGTAAAAGTAATAGTTATATGAAAATTGTTCGTATATTTAGTTATGTGATAAGATTTAGTAATAATGTAAACAAACGTAAACTAACATTGAGTGGTCCCCTTTCTGCTACAGATATAGACCAAGCAGAAACTAAACTGATCAGAAAGGTCCAAGAACAGTTTTTTTTGGCTGAAATTAAGAGCTTACAAAGTAAAAGGAGTTGTCTCACCTAATAGTAAACTTAGAAATTTAAACCCCTTTATTGACAGTGATGGATTATTGAAAGTTGAGGCCGGCTGAGTAATTCAGATTTACCTTATGTTAATAAACATCCTGCAATTTTACCAGGAAATCATAATTTAACTGTTCAAATAATTGTCCATTTCCATAGAAAGAATCTGCATACTGGTGCTTCTTCTCTTCTACACTATGTAAGGGAAAAGTTCTGGCCATTAAATGGTCGTTCATTAGGCAGAAAAGTAGTGCATGAGTGCCTTGTCTGTTTTAAAAGCCGACCCCTTGTTACCTTTCAGCTAATGGGTAATCTACCCCGTGATACAGTAGTCCCAGATTACCCGTTCAACTGTTCTGGTGTGGATTTTTGTGGCCCATTCATGATCAGGTACAAAAATCAAAGAAAAGGAATTTTGCATAAAATTTATATTTGTGTATTTGTATGTTTTGTGTCTAAAGCGATTCACATAGAAATTGTGTCAGATCTTACATCTGATGCTTTTATTGCTACATTAAAAAGATTTTTTAGTCGCAGAGGTAAATGTGCTAAATTGTATTCTGATAATGGGAAAACATTTGTAGGTGCCAATAAAGAGCTCAAGAGATTTCTAAAACTTATTGAGGATTCAGATGATAATTTAGCAGGTTTCTTATCTGCTGAGGGTATAGAATGGAAGTTTATACCACCTAGAGCGCCATCCTTTGGTGGTCTTTGGGAAGCTTCGGTTGTCAATAAAGTACCATCTTAGGAGAGTTGTCAGTGGCTCAAATTTAACCTATGAGGAATTTTTAACTGTTTGTATCCAAATAGAGGGAATTTTAAATTCAGGCCCCTGTGCCCTTTATCGAGCAATTCGGATGACTTGAACGCTTTAACTCCAGCCCACTTTTGATAGGAGGTCTATGACTTCAGTAGTCGGTCCAATTTAATTGAATTAAAAGAGAATGGCCTTAAAAAAATGGCAACGGATAACCAGACTAGTACAACTAATTTGGAATAAGTGGCACAGATGTTATCTTAGTGAATTACAACAACGCAATAAATGGCAATTTAAAAAACAAAATGTTAACGTGGGTGATTTGGTAGTTCTCATTGAAGACAATATGCCAACCTTTAAATGGCCTTTAGGGAGAATCACTGAGATTTATAGTGGCAGTGATGCACTAATAAGGGTTGTAAAAGTAAAACACAATTTGGAGAATATAAAAGAGCCATTTCAAGAGTTTGTCTTTTACCTATGCCAGTTTGAATTTTGTCACCGAATATTGTGTATTAGAATTTTTATATGTACCTTAATTTGTTTTACGTAATCCTATAGTATTTTATCGTTTAATGTTTTATTGTAATTTGTGTTATTGTTGAATGTATTACATGTCAACGCGGGGAGAATGTTCATGCTTGTCGCAAAAACCGTGCGCCAGACGGCGCTGTCTGTGTATCTCTAGTTACTATGTGTTTAGGTGAATAAAAATAGAGAGTGTTTTACAGTCCATGTGTGAGGTGTGTGTTATTGAGCTATCCCGGGTGTAGTGATCAAACACTTATCATTAATTATTCAAATGTATATTAATAACAATGTTATGTATAAATTATAGAAGATGAAATTAAAACTAATTTAATTTGATCATTATAAATATATTAATTGGTTTTCAGAAAAATATTTTTGGAAAATGGTGTGAATGCAGCCAAACACGTAGTAAAAGCTATTTCTAAAATAGAATTTCGAAGAATGCTTTCTTTTCTCAAAGGTAGTTAGATACGTTTAAGACGAAATATTGGTTAAAACCCAAAATAATACAACGGTCCCGACAAACTACAATGTATTTACATGCATTTTTTCTCTTAACATGAAACAAAATCGCTTATCACAAAAGAGTTCCCTTCTGTGAATGAACAAAATACGATAACACCTACCGGATTAAGCTATCCTTTCGTATTATTGGAAAAATTCATTATTGCAGTAGATGATGAATGGTAGATAAAGACATTTTGAGTTTGCTCAAAGCTAAAAAAATATCATTGATGCAGATTCTGACAATGAGAATGAAATGAATAATGCAGATTTTGTTCCCCCTCCTCCGAAACGAGGAATGCCATGAAAAGTATGCGCAGTTATTTAGACGCATATTCCAATGGTGAAATGAATAACAAAATGGACAAACAATTTGTTGACAATTTGATGCTAAAAGCAATTAAAAAACTATCAGATTATTTTCCAAAAAACTCAATAAATGTTTTGTTTTTCAAAAACACCACAAAATTTTGTATTAAATTTCATTAAGTTCTTATGGATGTTTTTGTTTCATTGACTTTTATTAATTACGTGTACATATACAAACCTATGTAAAAAATGTACTCAAATTTAATTTTGTTGAATATGTTTTTTTACTATATCCTTTAACGCGAAATTTTTTTAACAACTCAGTTTCGTGTTAAACGATTTTCACTGTATCCCAAATAATTAGGAATCATAAATAGTAATAATTATAATTGTATAAATAGTAATAATAATAGTAAATCTCAAATAGTAATTGTAGTGTTTTCCTCCCTTCACCAGGAGGCGCACTGTGCTCCCTCCGGTAAGAATGTGTTTTTTTTGTATAAGTAGAGAGAGAGAGAGTTTCTCGGCACCGGCGCGTTAGGTCGGAGGCCATTTTGTAACATTACCCGCGTGGGTACTTTAAATTTAAAATTTACATGTTTATATTGAATAAAAGTGCTGTCCGTAAAAAAATACGTCTGTTGGGGAAAAATACAACAAACATTATACATTTTACCACAACGTATGACATTGTCGCATCACGACAGGATACAGAACGCCTGAGGGGAAAGTCAAGACATCAAAAGGAACCACGAGGTAGGCAACCCTTTTGTATCGTTTTGAGCGAATTCAGCAAGGTTTTTTTTATTATTTTTTCTTTCTAAATTTTCTGGGTTAATTCATTTGGTATAATTTTCTTTCTAAGCATGTTTCATGGAGCTAGAAAGGAAGAATTAATATTGATTGCGGAGGAATTGGGTGAGGAATATAACCCCAGAAATGAGAATGATAGATTTGAAAATTTAATTTTAGATAGCGACAAATATAAAAACAATAAAGAGTTTATTGATGACTATTTAGATTCGATTATTTCGGACAGAAAATCAAAGGAAGAGCAAGCGCGTGTAACGGCAGAATCGCGACTTGAGTTTGAAAAATAAATCTGGCAAAGGAAGAGCAAGCGCGTGTAACGGCAGAATCGCGACTTGAGTTTGAAAAATAAATCTGGAAAAAGTTAAACTGAAATAGAATTGGGAAAATAAATTTAGAAAGGGCAAAAATTGGAAAGTCAAAGGATAGCGATGATTTGCAGCGTACAAATCCCGAAACAAAGCAAACTTCGATAGAAAATTTTGTTCTAAGTGTTCGTACTTTAACTCTTCCGATTCCTAAGAAACAAGAGGGGTGGAATTTATTTTTCTCTTCTTTAGAACGTTCATTTAAAACCAAAAAATGCCGGATGAATTTAAAGGAGAGATTCTTTTAAATTTGCTAGGAGAAAAGGCCGAAAATATTTTGGTTTATGTAAAAGACGAAGAAATAAGCGACTATAATAAATTAAAGTTTAGTTCTAAGAGAATTTGAGCCAACACCTTTAATTTGCTTGCAAAATTAAAAAGCGAAACGAATGCCAAATGAAACGCATGTTCAGTTGGCATCTCGTTTGTTAACGAATTGGGATCAATACTGTAATTTGAGAAATGTAAATGATTTTAATTCTTTAAAAGAGTTAATTGTTAGCGATAAACTATTTGAAACATTAGATAATGAAACTGCCGTTCATATAAATATAAAAACAGGAGCAAAATTGGTTCAAACCAATTCAAATGGGAAAAGAGTGTGTCATGTTTTATGCTTGTAAAGGAAAATCATTTTCGGAGTTTACACATAGAGCATGTCGTAATCAGAATGACTCACGAAAGGATTTTAAATATATCCCTCATTACGCGAGACGGAAGTAATAAATCTCAATTCGAAGGAAAACAAATTTATTAACTCAAAACAAAGTAGGTTAAATAAAAAATAGAATGTTACATTTGCGGTGAAAACCATTTACCTCGAGATTGTAATAGAAAGTATTCTAAATTAAAAAATGAGAAAAAGAGACTTCAAGTGCAATATGTACAACCGAAAGTTGACCTTGAGCCTTTGAAATATGTAATTGTTTATATTAACGGAAAGCAATAAATTGTGTTTTGGATAGCGGAACCCAGATTTTTATATGCAATTCCGATACCTTTCCAGATAGTTCTAATGATGAATTCGGAAAATTACTTTAAGCTCTGCATTTGGAAAAATGTAGAAGCAAAACTAATTAAAACCGCTATAGGTCTTGATAATAATTCTTTGAATCATCCAATGGATTGCTTGGTAGCGATCACAGATAAATTAAATGCTGATGCTTTAATACCTCCTGCTTTATATGAGTCTTTGTGTTCAATAAATGACAAAAATAATGAAAAGGAAAATGAGATTTTTGCCGAATCGGCTGGTAGTTCTATTACGTTTTCAAATGATGAAAATGAAGCAGAGTGTGGAAAGATATATTTTATGTTGAGAGTGACTCAGATAACATAAATTTTAATTCGATTACACTAAAAATGAAAGATGAGCAGAATACTTATGATTCTCTTGAAAAGGTTCGTGCAGAGTTAAAATTAAACAAAGGAAATTTTTTATTAATTGATGGATTAATTTATCACAGGGATAAAAATTCTAAAATGAACCAGTTATGCAATTAGTTTTACTCGCAGTTTCAGAATAGATAAGGTAATGAAACTAGCCCATGAGTCAGTTTTTTGAGGTCATATGGGGGTTAAGAAAACAAAAGAGAGGATAAAAATATAATTTTTTAATAAAATATGTCTGGCGAAATTGCTGAATCTCGTCCAGACATGCAAAGGGTGTCAGCTTCGGAAGCCTGAGAAATTGGCAGATAGAGCTCCCATTACACCTATTGTCCGTCCTGAACTTCTCTTTGAGATTGTTAACATAGACGTGATTGACCTATTCAACCGCCATCTGGTAGAGGGCATAAATACGTTCTTTGTATGATGGATCAACATACACGTTGGCCTGAAGCAGTACCACTTAGATCCCTAACAGCCAAAAATGCATGTGACTCTATTACAAATATTTTCGAGGACTGAATTCCGAGTATAATTGCCAGTGATCAAGGCACAAACTTCAAGTCGGCTTTAACCCAAGAATTTACGAAAAGGGATTGATCTAGTCCTAGGTTTTTCTGTCCTGGCTACCCGGCCAGCAACGGACTAGTTGAAAGATGGAATAGGTATTGAAGGACATGATTCATCACGTTATTCGTGAAGATCCACGAAGCTGGGATCAACAATTACTTTTTCTGTTGTTTGCATACCGTGAAATACCGAACACTACCATTGGTGTATCACCATTTAGGTTACTTTATGGCAGAGAAGCTCGAGGGCCGTTGGCTATTCTTAAATCATCCTGGGCAGGTGAAATACATCTTCCGATGAACATTTCCCCAGTCAGCTGCTGATTACCTTCAGAAAATGAAGATAAATATGGAAAAAGCTGAGAGTGCCTTTAACTGCTGCTCAGAAACAAAAGGCTTATGGAGATTACATCAACAAGAGGTCATCTGTGAAGAATTTTAGCATCGGAGAACAAGTTGTTTTTGTTGATACCAGATTATAGTAATAAGATCTATGCGAGATGGACTGGACCTTGAGAGATAATTCAACACCATCCACCCCATTCGTATAAAGTTAAACTGTCCGATGGAACTGTAAGACATGTTCACGTGAATAAGATCAGGGAAGTATCATCCTCGTGCACTTGCAGTTGGGGTCATTTTTGAAGGTGACCACGAATTCGGAGAAATCCATCCCACTCCTAATTTATCGAGGTCCACATCTGAAAGAGTTCTACATGAAATCAATCTGAATCATCATCTGAAGGAGAGTGAGAGGGAACAAGTGCTAGCGATTGTTCTAAAACACCAAACACTATTCACAAGTGATGAAAATAGCCAAAGTAGGACTCATCGAATTCGCTTAAAGCCGAACATTGAACGTAAAAGCCGTTCGTATATATATATATATATATATATATATATATATATATATATATATATATATATCGCATACCAGAGTCCTTGAAGATTAAAGTTGATGAGCAGATAGAGGAGCATTTGCGACTTGATTTAATTGAAGAATCTGACGCAGAAATAGCCTATCCAATTGTTTGCGTTAACAAGAGAGATGGTACCCTACGAGAGACTTTGCGTTGACTTCAGAGCTCTGAACTCGGAGAGTGTGTCTGATGATTTTCCGATGGAAGATGCAGTGGAGCTCATACATTCTATTGGAAGAGCCAATATCATCACAACGTTAGATCTCTTGAAGGGGTATTGGCTATACCCATGGCTGAAGACAGCAAAAATCTTACATCTTTCAAGACTCATCGGCAACAGTACCGTTTCAAAGGTGATGAGTTTTGGTTTGAAAAATGCCTCTGCCACATTTCAGTGAAATGAACAAAGCATTATCGTGTTACAGAGAATTTTCACGTGCCTACATCGACGACATTGCAATCTTCTCCAAAAATTGGGAAGAACATCTTCATCTGGATACTATTTTAACGAAACTTTTTCAGAGTTAAATTTCACTGTGAACCTCAAAAAAGTGTGCCTTTGAAAAGCTCAAATTAAATATTTGGGTCATATTATCGGTTCTGTAAGCACGAACCAGATCCCAAAAAGACTGCAGTTATCAACAACTTACCAGTGCCTAAAACAAAGAAGGAGCTTCGTAGTGTACTTGACTGTGTAATTACTATCGTGAGTATATTCCTAAATATTCAGAACTTGTGTGTATCCATTGACGGAACTCACCAAAAAGAGAGTACCTGATTCCATTCCATGGACTTGAGAAACATGATTCCTCATTTCATCTTCTAAAAAAGGCTTTATTGAAGCACTTTCGCTGTACTCTCCAGTTCCTGATAAACCGTATATCATTCATTCAGATGCATCGCAAATTGGCACAGCTGCTTGCCTGTCACAAAAATGTGGTGATAAGTGTTATCCAATTGCTTATGCAAGTCAAAAATTAAGCAAGACCCAACAGTCATGGTCAACTATTGAACGAGAGGCATTTGCGATTGTGTGAGCTTTAAAAGTTCTAAGTGTGGGTATTTGGGACTGAAATTGAATTTTATACTGATCATAACCCTTACCCTACTTAACAAAAAGCGCACCACAATCTGTGAGGCTACAAAGATGGGCTTTTGTACTACAAAGGTTCAATGTGACAATCAAACATTGTCCTGGTGTGAAAAAATGCCTCATGCTGATGCACTCTCACGATTAGTGTAACAAATGTGCTTTTTGACTTTAAAAAAGAAAATTTTAGATTTAGTGAATAATTATTTTCTTTATCTTATTTTGTGTATCTCATTATATTATTTGTGTGTCTATTTACATTTAAATGCTAGTGTTTCTTTTCGAGAAACAGTTTTTTTATATTAATGTTTATTATGTGAATTCTTAAATTTCAATTTTCTTGATTATTATGGTATAATTAATCATATCAAAATTGTATTCTTAATTTAGTTTTGTGTAATTTATTATGTATACTTATTATACTTATATTAAGTGTGAGGTAATGCTAATTACTTGTATTTTAGTGTATTATATGATTGTATATTATTTTATGTTTTATAATCAGATTGAGTATCATGTGTGACACATCAAACTTGTGTGGGGGTGTAGTGTTTCCTCCCTTCACCAGGAGGCGCACTGTGCTTCCCTCCGGTAAGAATGTGTTTTTTTTTTGTATAAGTAGAGAGAGAGAGAGAGTTTCTCGGCACCGGCGCGTTAGGTCGGAGGCCATTTTGAAACATTACCCGCGTGGGTACTTTAATTTTAAAATTTACATGTTTATATTGAATAAAAGTGCTGTCCGTAAAAAAAATACGTCTGTTGGGGAAAAATACAACAACATTATACATTTTACCACAACGTATCACAGTAATCATATACAAAATAAAAATGTTCTCTTATAAAATTTACCGTTTCACCTCAGTTAATCAAATTTCTGTTGGGTGTTTCACTGAATTAAATACAGCAAAGTGAAGGCAAAAATAGTTAAATTATAGATATCATCTAGCTTTGTTTTTAATAATTGCCTACACATTATTTTGTGTGTGAGTAGAATGAGAAATAAACTCATTGAATTCATTTACATTAAAATCCGTGTGTCTGTCAGAGAGAAACTCGGCGCAATCTTTAAAAATAAACATTTACTAGGGGAATAAAGAATTATATATTGTCCCAGACATTTATTAATACTAAAAGCAATTAATTTTCATAAGAAATAAATTTAAGTGAGATGTTGAAATGAATAATACATTACTTTTTTTTGTCCCTTAGGTAAAGAGTTATAATTAGAAAACTTAAGAGGCTATTCATAGTTCGAATTATAATCAAAATGTAAATCTCTTTGTTTATATTTAAACGGGACATGATATATATCTATGTTTTTGAACAGTATATGTAGAGAAAATCACTTATTTTTGAAGTATTTAATATAGATGTTCAGCTGCATAAAAAAGATATGCTTTGATGATGATGTTGTGCCCATGTTGGGACCAAGTCAGACAGTACCATGGGTCCACATGACTGTTGGAGAGTGATCCCTATGTGTGTTGTTCTCAGAAGACCAGACGAGATTTTGACAACTTTTTTTTTTTACTCTTGGTTGCTTGAGGTGTACGTCCGAACACCACGATAGCACCGTAGCTCCCAGCTCTTGCTCGTCCGATCTCCCCCCAGACACACACACACCGTTTCGCTTAAGGTATCCGTCTACGTTCGCAACCGTGGTTTAAAAAGCACATAAATGGATAATTTTTATGATATTTAGTTTAACTTAGATTAGAATACATGTATAAAATTGTTTTAAGGACATTTTGACAAAAAAATTATTTAATTCCAATATTTTTACAAAAAATGAGCATAGAATGACCCATTTTCAAAATATTCTCCTTTGTGAAAAATGCTTCTATTATAATAATATTTAGCCTGTATAAATCACAGACCTCTCTACAGAGGCTCAACTAGTGGGAATTTTTGTTGTGTTGTTGTTGTGGCTAATGCCACCTGTCTGACGTAGTCAAGAACGAGGCCCACGAAATTCATCGTGGCATGGGCAAGAGGTACGCCTGTCGTTGGCCTTGAGCACCATACAGGTGACAGTGCGATTTAAGCTCCAGTGAAACTTCCCCGAAGGGACGATAGATGGCGACACGACCTCTATCTCCACCTCCACAATTTCTGCAAAGTGAACTGAAGGGGAGGGAAATATTCTCCAGTTCCTGCGCTAGTGAATAAGCCCACAAGACTACGGACCCACTGATTTAAACGAGCACGTACTCCGTGTGCACTCTCGGAGGGTATTTGGTGACATCGAGCATCGAACCCAGGCCTTCCGGTCTGGAGTCCGATGCTCTAAATCCACTAGGCTACCCACGGCCCTACTAGGACCTACAAGGACCTACTAGAATTTTTGAAATATATAACTTAGAAGTGGGTTTATATCCATGTTTTACGACAACAGAGGGGAG
>BMAU01004522.1:0-29579 GCA_019973935.1 Trichonephila clavipes
AAACTGTTTGGGTTGACCAAACAAAAAAAAACTGTTTGGTTTGACCAAACCAACAAAAACAAAAAATATTTAACTGTATATAATGCTTTTTGTCCTATCGTAGATCATAACTTTAAAAAACTGTTTGGGTTGCCCGAACAAAAAAAAAAAATCTATATATTGTTGATCAGTTGTGTTTAAGTGGACTAGGACGTCTCATTTTTTTTTAAACTCTCTTTTGTTTGTCTATGAGGCGTGAACACCACTTTAAAAAAACGAGGGACAGCTTGATACCTCAGTGGTGTCCCATGGAAATCAAGCTCTAAACATTAGATAAAAAAACGGTGCTGGTGCAACTACTTTGGTTCGCGTTTTAAATGAACTAGCTTGGGTTATTTCAGCATTGTTCTCGGTGCGCTCGATAGAACGGGCGAGACATCACACGAACTTGGAACACCTTCTGTTCTTCACAATCTCTGTTTGGGGCTCGCAATTGATTAGAACAGTGTTCTGTTTTAGAAATGGTGTTCCAAGTTCGTGCAGAATATACTACTATTGTATTTTCTTATGTTTTCTAGAATACGGCGAGACTCATCTTTTCCACAAGAGAAAAGTTCTTTAAGAGGTTCAACTGGCTCGTCTATTGAAGGAAGAGCTACTCCCCTCCCTCCCCCGAACAACACATGCCTGCAGATTCCTCTTTCCATTTAAGAGCACCGCAAAATCTGCATTTTTTATTCATCGCTTCTATTTTTATAAGCTTGTGGCTTTCGTAATCAAGAGTTTCGTCCTACTCAAAAATGCAGCTTTATCAAATACCCCCGTGTTTTTTGTGAATATTAGACGTCGCTGTTGTGCCCTTTCAGCAACAGCACATTTGCGAGATTCGGCTGCTTCAATGATTTCTGTATCTCTCTGAGACGCCATGTAAAGTTGCATGCTGAAGACACCGAGCTTGGGACTGTTCGGGTGTCTCAGCAGCTCTGTGAGCTGCCTCACGCTCCACCTGTTCAAGCCTTCACAGTTCGGCTTGAGGAAACGTTTCGTTAAATCTAGCTACTTTCTTAGCTCGTGCTATATTAGAGCTTTGGGAAAGATTAGTCTTACGCTTTCGCGGCATAATTCTTAGTAGGTGCTTTTCTACACATCCAAAAATACAGTATGGCAGTTATTATTTTTATACTCAAAAAAATGCAATACCTGCCTATTCAATTAAAACTATAGCGTTATAATTAACTACTAACCACAAACAAAGTTGCAAATTTATCCAAATGATGTAGTGTAGAGTGAAAGACTTAGCTTATCTACTTTAAATACCAGAAGCGATAAAAGTTTTATTCTGAAATAAAAAAAATAGTGATTACAAAGCAAAAAATTAGAATCGAGCACGCACTGGTGCCTTCCTGGGTAGGGAGACAAAACAGAAGGTAACGTTTTGCTTCATACATGAAAAAGATAGATATATGCTGACGTGGCACGCCAGAAAAGTTTGCAGATGGCAGAATTTTTCCTACTTACTTGACAATTATCGTTATATTTTGGACACTTCACACAATATCTTTATATTTTTATAAATTATAGCCTGTGTTATTCTGATTTATAAGCGATATTATTGTACAGTTTCATTAAAATCCCCATTCAGTTGTTTTGCGTGAAAGACGGTCAAACATCTTCACAAACTTTCGCGTTTATAATATTGCCACACGCATAAAAATCATCCCTAGAGGAATGTGCATAGGCCAAGCTGAACCACTAAATGAAGGGCATCTATGTGTTATTTCCGACACATCGGGTTGCTTCGGATGACCAGCAAGAAACTTCGAGTCACAAATGGTGTTCGTTAATGATGTCACCCGAGTTAAGTGACGAACAGAGAAACAAGCTATCCGAACTACTCCGGAAATTTTCTGGGCTTTTCACGAAGACCAACAAGTCGACAGCCGCGAAGACGAATGTGAAACACAGGATTTTTTACTGGTGATCATGCTCCAATCAACCAACGAGCCTACAGAGTCTCGCCGACTGAAAGACGCATCATTCATGAAGAGGTTCAGAAAATGCTTGATGAAGGTATCGTCCAACCCTCTGAAAGTCCTTGGTCATCACCCATTGTGCTCGTAAGAAAAAAAAAAAGGACGGTAGTTGGCGTTTTGCGTCGATTATCGCAAGCTGAATAGCGTCACGAAAAAAGACGTTTATCCTCTGCCTCGTATTGACGATACGCTCGACTGTCTGAAAGGTGCCATGTTCTTTTCTTCCATGGATCTCCGATCTGGTTATTGGCAAATAGAAATAGACGAAGCGGATCGTGAAAAGACGGCATTTATTACCCCGAAGGCTTATACGAGTTTAAAGTCATGCCGTTTGGTCTCTGTAATGCACCTGCGACCTTCGAGAGAATGATGGACAATTTGCTACGCCATTTTAAATGGACTATGTGTCTTTGTTACCTAGATGACATAATAGTGTTCTCAGAAACTTTTGAAGACCATCTTATACGATTAAGACTTGTTCTAAAATGTCTTCAGGAAGCTGGTCTTAAATTAAATTCAAAGAAGTGTCTTTTGCTGCCCAAGTAAAGATTCTGGGCCATCTTGTATCTAGTAATGGCGTTCGTCCCGATCCCGACAAAATAAAAGCCGTAAGAAATTTTCCCACTCAAAGAATATACATGACATACGAAGTTTTCTTGGCCTTTGTTCATACTTTAGAAGATTTATTAAAGGTTTCTGTTATCTCGCCGAACCTTTGCAGTCGTTGCTGAAAAGTGGCGTGGAGTTTCATTGGGGTCCTGAAGAGGTGGAAGCATTTAACAGTCTTAAGAAAGCACTTACTTCGGATCAGTATTGGGGATGTACGACGAAAGAGCTTCTACAGAAATCCATACTGATGCAAGCGGGTACGGTATCGGAGCTGTCCTAGTACAAATTCAGAATAATGTCGAGAAAGTTATAGCATACGCTTCTAGAACTCTGACAAAGCCGAAAGAATTATTCCACCACAGAAAGGGAATGTCTTGCCATCGTATGGGCTACCAACAAATTTCGGCCGTACATATTCGGAAAACACTTTACTGTTGTAACTGACCATCATTCCTTGTGCTGGCTCATGAATTTAAAGGATCCTTCAGGAAGGCTTGCCAGATGGGCCCTCCGACTTCAAGAGCATGATTTTGACGTAAAATATAAAACCGGTAAGAAGCATAGTGACGCCGACGCTCTTTCGAGAAATCCAGTGGAAGAGGAAACGGAAACATCAGACAAATTTTTAGCAGTCACGACAGTATGAACCTTGCGATGGAACAGAAAAGGATCAAGACCTTGCGAAATTAAAACTTTTGAGCAACTCATCCAAAAACGAAGAATTCAGATTTATCGACGGTATCCTTTGCAGGAAGAATTTTGATCCAGATGGAAAGTTGTGGTTGCCAGTCATTCCTAAACATCTACGAGCAGACATACTAAGGCACTTTCATGACGCCCCCCACCGCAGGACACCTTGGTTTCGCGAAAACTTATGACAGGATACGCAAGAGATTTTACTGGCCGGGAATGTACCGAAATGTCGTTCGGTATGTCATGCATTGTCGGGAGTGCCAAAGGAGAAAGTCCGTTCCTCAACGACCACCTGGACGTTTAGTTCCCATCCCTCCAGCTATAGCTCCTTTCCATCGCATTGGAATTGATCTCCTTGGGAGATTTCCAAAGTCTCTTTCCATGGAAACAAATGGATAATAGTCTGCACGGATTACTCAACACGATATGCAATAACAAAAGCCTTGCCGACAGCCGAAGTCGACGAAATAGCGAAGTTCTTACTTGAAGAAATTGTCCTCAGGCATGGAGCTCCTCGAGTAATTATCACAGATCGTGGAGCCGTCTTTTCGATCCAGACTTGTTTCCTCTCGTCGACTTGTGTAACATTGATCATCGTTTCACAACGGCGTATCATCCCAAACAAATGGACTGACGGCGCTTCAATAAGACCTTGGCCGACATGTTGTCAATGTATGTGGATGTAGAGCAGAAAATTGGGATGAAATTCTACCATTTGTAACCTTCGCTTATAATACCGCTAAACAAGAGACCACAGGTTTTACGCCGTTCTATTTACTTCATGGTCGTGAAGCGGAAACGACACTAGATACAATGCTACCATTCTGTCCTAACGATTTTGATGACAATAACATCACCAAGATAGCAGCCAGAGCCGAAGAATCACGACAGCTAGCCCGAGTGCACACTCTGAGAGCTCAAGACAAAGATCGTCGACGTTACGATTCCAAACACCAAATGGTATCTTTACGCCCCGGAGATCTCGTATGGGTTTATACTCCAGTGAGAAAAGTCGGTCTCTCCGAAAAACTCTTAGAAGGTATTTCGGGCCGTATCAGGTGCTACGCCGTTTATCAGCCGTGACTTACGAAGTACAAGATTTTGATCCTGCTTCACGAAAAAGAAAAACTAAGAGAAGTTGTCCATGTACTGCGTATGAAACCGTACCATGATCCCGCCGAGCAAATCGAAACCGAGGATATTCCTCCCAAAAGAATCACAAAAAGGACCCATCACTCGTTCCAGAATAAAGACCCTTGAACAAAATGACAGCGGGGCGCTGTCTTCTTTTTCGAGGGGAGCAATGCCACACGCATAATTTGCTACAAGTCCCGATAGCCGAGTTGGCAGAGCGTTGGACTGAACTTCCTCAGGTCTCGGGTTCGAATCCCGGCCCCGGCAGATTTATCCAAAGACTGGAATTTTGTTTCCGTTTTTAATGTATTGTTTCTCTAGGTTCTAGATGAATCCAGATCATTCTTTAGAGTGCATACTGGTTATTTCTCGAATATTCCGAAGTGTATAAAAGCAGAGTTCATCGCCAGTTGGGCATGTTCTCAGTCCAGTGTTGTATCGAGCTCAAGCGTTAGAATAAATCTAATTGTTTGTTTAATTGAACTGTGTACTTCTTTCGAACTCCGTGACAATATATATTAGGATAGTTAAATTATTGTATTGTCATCCAAAATAATCATGTATATAAAATTTCAGCTCAATTGAGCGCTTTAAAATGTATTTTATTAACGCGATTGAAAATTCCACCAAAATAAATAACTATATATATAAAGGGAGAGAGAGTGAGCTAATAGTAGAATTGAAAAAAAAGGTAAAAAAATTGTGTGGAGGGGTATCTTTTCTCTTTTTAACGTTACATTTCCTGGGGGATAAACTAATAAGACAGTAAGCAAGTTGTCGAAAACGACATTGCTAATTGGACAACTTTAAAGTAGTCACAAAGACAGGATCAGTATTTGCTGGCTGGTCATACCGATCAATAGGCTGCCACATGCATGGTACTAACACGGCAATGTTAATTGCAAGGAACCCGATGGCAGAACGAAGGCTCTGGAGGGCCAAGGATGACGAATTCAAAGCAAGATAGGGTGATTTTTCGAAAAGCCCTAATGTATCCAATGACCTAATCTCCATCCCGTTATCCAATCTCTTCCTTACCACTCGTGATACTTTCCACCATCTCATGGAGCTTGCCTGTGGCAGAATTAAATTCAAAGGGCCCTAAACACATTTGCCTTTAACCTCACAATATGTATAGAGTTGTCTAAGAGTAATATCGAAAACTCATTATCATTGCTACAGTAGGCTATCATTACACACAGAAAGATTCGTAATGAATTTCGTTACAGTTTTGTAACAAAATGAGACCCTATGAGCTGAGGCAAAGGACTGGAGGTCCAAACGTGATGGGTAGGAATACTATCTCTTATGGTAGTAGATTGTATCTTGTTATCTTGCGTAAACTTTAACTCAACGATATGTTGAATACACATCCAACGGCTGCTTGCGTTACCCTTCATGGCACGTCATTCACTGATGGTTGCTTTGAATCTCCTAAGAAAGCGAGTAGAAAAATATGTAGGAAATAACATAACAAAAAGTGTGTTTTCTAAGCTGATCTTCAACTGTGTGTATCAATTTTCAACCAAATAATTCATTACATATTCCCTCATACCTGAAAATAGATCAACAAATTTACATCTATTTCACATTTCTCATATTCAAAATATGAAAATCGATATAGCTTTTCAATGTTGCAAGACATATTTTGCGATTTTATTACTATAAATAAGCATCTCCTCGTATAAATATTTCCTATGTTAAGACTACACAGCACCCTTTTCAAAAAAACTTTTTGAAGGCAGGAACAGTAAAAACAATTTGTTTACATTCAGATTACATTAAGTTGATTCTGAAAGTAAAAAGTTAGGCCAGCCATTATTTTGCAATTTTAAAAAATTAAGAATATTTGAAGTTTTTCAAGCTCTTTTATAAAATGCTCACTTTTTTAAAATTTTTAGTCATTTTAAGTTATTTATATTTCTTCAATTATTGCAAACAAAGTTAGTACGGATTTGAGATCTATTCCAGTGGCGTAACGGAGAATTTTCGGCACCCCTGCAAAAATCAGATTTTGAGCCGTAGCCGGGATCTTACGCAATCGGCATCGCTCAGGCTTTGGGCCCCCTCCCCGCGGTGCAGGGGTGGCGGGGGTGTACGTTACGCCACTGATCTATTCCCTTGTTGATTTATAATAATAGTTTATCTAGCTAAACTTGGAAAAAAAATTTAAATATTAATTTTAGCATTTTTTTAAAAAAAATAACCAGAGATTTCAGCCGAGAGCTCTCACACCCCTTCTCAAAACTTTCCCCGTGCCAACGGGGAAGGCTTTGAGCCACACCGTTAACGTATATCAGCTTCTCTACAGCTTCTGTGGTCTTCGGTGGCATTAGGCTTCAAACCCGACTCGACACAACGCTTCCACCCTCACTTATTTATGGTATATCAGCACAGTGGTCTTCAAACTGTGTCCATGGAAGAAATAGATTTCACAAGACATACCCAGAGAGGTTCCAAGAGTTACAGTAAAAAAAAATTGAAAAAAAAAATTATAAATGTTTGCAAAATGCATTTTTCATTCTCGATAAAGTGCATAACCACAAGTACCTAAGACTCATCTCCGTCATTATAAAACCGAATTTTATTTATGCATAATGACCTTATTTTGTAATACTTTTAACTTTTATTATAATATAATAAAGAATATTAAAAAATATTGTGTTTTTCTTATATGTGTTACCTACTAGATTGTGAACATTATATTGTTTACTATCCTGGGTTCCACGAAATAATTTTGCACTCGTTAGCAGCGTCTTGCAAAACTAAATAGTTTTCTAATGGAAAAAGCGCCTTTTTCATTTCGGGGGGGAGTACCTGTAATATAGGAGGGAGCAACTTATTGAGATATCAACAGAATCGATGTTAAAATCTATATTTCAGCGAGAATAGCTCGGAAATTTTAGGTTACAAATTCATGCAAAATACATAAGATTTCTCACACAGCTGTAAACATTTTTAATGTCTTTCAGAACAATGTATTTAAGTGAAAATATTCCTCAATATGAGGGGGGCTACAAAAACGAAATACGAAAACAAATTAAACCTAGATTATGACAGCAGATATATATATATATATGAAAGAAATATGTATTATATATCAAAAACAAGAAATAATAGATAATGAACATAACAAGAAATAGCGTAATAAAAATATAAAAGCTGAACATGAAGAACAAAATTATAGAGAAATAAAAAAAGAAGAACCTAGCGAGTCAGAAAGCAATTTCGGACTTAGGACCGAATAAGTGGGGTTAAACTAGTTTGAAGGCGCCAACCTTTCCTCTTTGCAACTCGGTAGGAAAAACCAAATAAAATAATATAAACAAAAAATTCAGAGTATGGAAAACTCAGACAGTATGATAAAACCACTCACTACAAGAATATATATATATATATTAAGAATATTTAATATATATATATATATAATACAACAGATGTAGACTTAACAGTTTGTGTAAAAAATTACAAGCACATGTCACGTTTACTAAATATAATGCATGGGTAGAAGAAACTTGGATTACAAATTATTAATGAGTAAATTATAGTTAAAATTACGCGTACATTGCAAACATTAAAAAACAAATATAATACTTTTTTAAAATTGTCTTTACATAAGAATCTATGACATGATCTAGTTGAAATATTATTTTAAGTGTGTAGAATAGGGTTCCCTGAAAACGATTTTAAGTTCTCGGGGTTCCATGAGTCGCAAAAAGTTTGAAGACCTCTGGTATAGTGAATCATGAGCTTTAATCAAACATTTTAATGAACAATTTGAAATTATTCGCTCAAAATTTAGGTGCTGGAGACTCATTTTATGACGATGATCTCGAGCACAGTGCTCTCAAAAAAGTACTCCTCTAGAGTGTCTCTGTAATTATCCTCTAAGGTAGAAAATACCTCCTTAATGTCCTGATTTAAGACCAGTAGAACATATTTGGTGAGAACTGGAATTAGAATACGAAAAGATGTGACATAAAAATAAAACACGAACAAAAAACAATAAACACAAAAAGAAAGGAAGAACATTGATGCAGAAAATACACACACACACACAAAAACAGGTGAAATGTATACCGAGATGTTTAAACTCTGTTGTGGAAGCAAAATAATATTTTTACTAAAGTATAAATTAAGAAAAAAAAATACAACAGTTAAAACTATGTTGAAAGTTCCTTTTAACTGTACAAAGACTTTGTGACGTAATTTTTTTATTATTACTTTTTAAAATAGATGCCGTTATAATATGTTTTAAAAAATTGACCATCTTACTCCACTAAGAACAAGATGCAAGTATTTAAAAATCCCGATTCCAATATATTATGTAATTTTCTCTCATCGGTCAATAATATTAATAGACAATTGTGAGTGTATGAGTACTTTTGAGAGTCACTGTATATATAACACACGCCTACTAAAACAGTAAATTTATCCAGCGCTGGACTGCTTACTGTTTTTTTAATAAAGCACTTGAGAGAAAAATAGAATTTATATCAAGAGAAAATTGTCTGGCCGACAAAGATAACTTGACAAGAAGAAAGATTTAGTTAAAAAGAGATATGAAGAGAGAAACTTTTAGATCTCTCAAAAACTTTATAAAATTCAATCATTTTCTTTAATTTTACCTGAAACTATTGGGCAAGTACTCATATCATGGTTTAAAAGACGTTCGACAAGAAGAAATTTTGTTGAGTCAAGGAATAAAGTCAATGATAAATAAGGTAACATTTTATTTGAATCATATGTTATTTGCGGATAAGAGCCAATTTCCCACTTTTGATTCTGATAAGCATACAAAAGAATTGAGAAAGAAGAAAAATGACACTTATAATCATAACTTATTTGGAATAGTAAATGACAGTAGTAAAACAAATAAAGAATGCATTAAAGGGCGTTTTAAATGATGCTGTGAACAAACAAATTTCATCAAAGCAAAAGGGAATTAAATTCGAGATTATTTACTTTCTTATATGGAGAACTATCTGAAAAGCATAGAGCCCTGCTTTTACATTCGGAATTCATGATTTTTTAAATGTATCAAGTCATGACACTATGCTCCTTAATTATGTGATGAAATATGGTTGTAAAGTTTACCTATGTAGCAGGATTGTTAACCATTCTAAATGAAGTAAATATATCCATTCAAGGACTGAATATACATATCATGAAAAATTCAGGAAAAGTGAGTACTTAACTTGTGGTCATCACATCTCAAACAGAATGGTGTGCAATGTTTTGAAAAACTAAACAATTTTCTAATGAATAAATTTAAATGAAAATTAATCGAATTTAAAGGATAGTGCTAAAATGTATGTAATGGATTATATTTTTCAATAAAGAAAATATAAAGAGAATATTTTCACAGAAGAGAAAAACTAAGAAAGCTTGCCAGCGAAGGAGAAAGAAGTTTTAGGTTCCAAATTCACACAGAAGATTCAAAAACACTTATAAACACATTTTATATAATATCATTCAAAACAATGTACTTAAATGAAAAATTTCTCTCAACATGTGTGGCAGCAAAAACATAACATGAAATGAGACTGCAGACAGTTTTTTTGAAAAAATGCAAGCAAGTATATACATATTTCTCAGTCAGTACGTGTAATGCAAAGGAAAGTGAGACCCCGAGCATGAACTAAAGTTCTTAATTTGTAAATTATGTTAACTTTTAAGTTAAAACTCTTTAGTAAGAAAATAAAATAATTTTCTTTAACTGTCTTTTTCGCAAAATGCATATATCATGTTGATCTACTTCAAATACCTTTAAAGATATATTCTAAGTTCCCTGAAAAAAACACCGAATATTTCTAAAGGTTCCATGAGTCAACAAAATTTGAAAACCACTGGGTTAAGGAAATTAGCTCTCTATTCTGCTCTTTTTAAAATATCTATAGAATATTACTTTTTCTATCTTTGACTATTCTAACATTACTTTGTGTGTGTCTGTGTGACTTTATATTTAAATAATACTGTGCATTAAATACAACATGTAAATAGAAAGGAAAATGTAATAGATGCTCATGATTTACTGAAATTCTTCTTACAAATGATAATCGAGGATATAATAATTTGCACACTAATCAAGATAAATAAAGATATGGAAATGAAAAAAATAAATGTTATCCACTGTAAAAATAACATTCATTGTATTTAAAAATCCAATTTTTTTTTTCAAATTTGAATTTACTTTTACTTTTACAATCCAATCAAATAAAACAAATAAGAAAATACAATCAATTCAAAGAACATAAAGCAAAGACCCCCAAATATATTTATTCCATTATAACAATTATACAAAACAATTTTCCTTTCCAGTGTCAAAATAATTCTGATTGTAATCCTTTGTTTACTTAGGAATGTATTACAAATAAAAAAAATCATTCAAACATAATTACTGTGCTTTTAATTATGACTATTTTTTTAAAAAATTTTATCTCATTAATTGCACATAGTAAAGCACAATACATAAACTATTAACAATAAAACTTTAAAAAACATCATGAGCATTTTAAATTTCAAAATTTATATTTAAAACACACCCTGTTTAATCCAGATCCCTTTAGAACAGTTTCAAATGATAACCGATACATGCAATGATAACTAGAGCATTTCCCCAAAGAAAAAGTACAAAATTAAGTAAATATTTTTTCTACAGTAAGGCTTCCTAAAGCATGCATTGGAAATATAGAAAGATACGATTATTTAAAATTTTCATATCTAATTCATCAAAAATAGATTAATTATAATATACCCCACATTAAAAATACATCTTAAGTGCAAAAAAAAAAAAATTTTGATTCTAAGAATAGAGTAAAAAAAGATATTGAAATAACACAGATATTGTTTTTACATCAACCCGAACATAACTCCAAAATCCACACACAAATACATTCAAAAAATACAACTCTTGTAAATAGAAACACATAGAATATGCATGATTTTACCATTATAAATATCAAAGAAAATTTTAAAAACTGAGATTACAAATAAAGCCATATCTAAATTTTAATGTACTGCAGTGTATAGTAAGTGATCCCAATTCTGATTCTACACAAACTTCTATTATAAAATTTTAATTCAACATAATTTAGGGGGGGGATTCTTTTTACCTCTTAATTTGAATTAACAGGATCGATCCAAATTTTAATTCCAATTTAAAAGAAAATTTTCTTTTACTTTTATTTATATAACTGCAAAGAGATGGAAAATGCAATGCAATATTCCCATTTCTGAGAATTCCCCTAAATTTTCCAACTATAATATGGAATTTTGTCTGCTTTGCGAGGAATCAAGATACATATAATTAGAATGACACATGTACATTTTTATGAACTAAAATGTTTAAGATTCTAACATGAAAACAAATCGTATATTGTTATTCTTATCATTTTTACTTATTATATCCTTATTGCATCGTTTTACTGATCTCTTGGGACTGAAACCATAATCTACTATTTTTCATGGATCCAACATATTTGTACATGATTTTTTTTTTTTTTTTGCATGTATTCTTTAAAAATGTATCCATCCATTGTGTAAAAACAAAATTACATGTAATCTATTGTTACAAATAAGTGGGTTTTAAAAAAAAATTTCACTTTTAGGAGATACATTTTATTTATTGATTTATATGAAGAGTTTGAAAAAAAAAATTATCTGTATATATCATAAAACTATTTTCATAAGAGGTTTCAGCTTTGAAATGGTTGGGGAAGCCCTGCTCTAGATTGAACAAAATTCACTTGAATTGTTTTGACTAGCAATTAATTATTTTATTATGAAATGTGTAAACTAAAGATAAAAAAATCTCTATAAAAAAAGCAGCATTAACACAGTGAACAAACAAAGCTCAATCTTCTTTTTAAACAAACTTCTGCACCTTAAAGAGTCATTATAGTTTCACCACATCAGAATAAAAATCTTGAATTACTTAAACAATCTTTACAACACATGCAAAGAAAACTTAAAAAACATTACTTTTCTATCTCATTTCTAACTGATAAAGAATAAATACACTACCTAATAAATGAATGGCTTCTATAAAGAGTAAATTTAAAAAATAATGACCAACATATACATTTTGAATACAACTTTATTCTAAACTTCTTAAAGAATATTTATAAAAACAAATACATTTCTTCCAAAAGAACTTTTTTAGGGGGGAGGGGTAAAAATGTTTATAAGAAAATGAAAACATAAGTGCATTCTGTTAAAAAAGACAAAGAGAGTTGGACATTTAATCAGTTAATTCAAAATTTTTTTATACTTAATTTTCTTAATATTACAAATTTATTTTTCTTAATATTCCTTAGTATTTGGTTATTCAAGATGCAGTACATATATAAGTGAAAATTAAATACTTACTATACTTAGTAGATACATTTTTAACAGTTTGTGACAAAAAAACATACAATTTATTTCACTAATATTTTCAAAAATTTTGAGAATGAAAATCATTACATTAGTGATTAATTCAATTTGAAAAAAAGCTCACGGTACTTACAATTGCAACAATTAATGCAACAATTGTCAACTCTATTAATAGATGGCCAAGTTGGCAACTCCGATTTTGTATATGTCACACGTGGGAAATTGACAACCATGAGCTTCATTTCCTAAAATATTGTCAATACAGTTGTGATTATACATAAATACCAAGTTTATAATCAAAAAAATTTTATCAAAAGAATAATTCAGGCAAGCAGTATAATTCATTTTGTAACTTCATAGAAATCAAAATTTTAATGATTAAAATCAAAATTACAATTTTAAAGTTATAAAAAAAAGTAATGTCAAGATTAATTTTAAAGGTTTGATCATTTCAAGATCAATATTATAACTTTTTTTCCCTTTAATTTTATCTCTTATAATTAATAAAAAAGGTTTTAATACAAATAAGAGAAACTAAATTTTTATGATAATAAAGAAAACTATTCGTTTTTTAAAATAGAAAAAACATTGAATAACCTAACATATAATACCTAAATAAGAACAGTATATGTATACATACCACAGCTACAATTCTATAATTTGAATTTCAGTATAAACTCTTATAATTTTCGCAAAAAATTAGTCTCTGTTATACGTATCCTGAATAAAGATTTCTAAGAAACATATTAAATGAAAAATCTTGATTAAATGTTTTAGTTCCATAGCCAAATTTCTATACTGCATGAAAATATATGGGACACAGCAATGGTATTTCCAGTCAAATTTGGTCATCAGAATCATATGATACACATTTTTATGTTGTAACATGCATATAAATTATAGTCCTTTTTAAGCATTTACATTCATTTTTTGCAATTTTTACCTTTCATATTAGATAGCACAGCATGTTGTGAACCAACTAAAATCAAAGTAAAAACCATTTCATACCACTTAAGAAAAGTGAAACAAAAACTAATTAATCTACAATTTCAATAATATAATTTTTAATAATTCTTATCAGTAATATGACACAATTAATTTATGAATACAATTCAATATAATTACTTGCACTATTTTATTAAATAGTGTAGTAATAATTAAACAGCTTACTTATAGAGGAGAAAGAAAAAAAAATCATATTTATAACAATCTCAAAATCTAGTTTTGGTTTTATGACATGAAGGGTTTTTTAGTAAAACTATGATCTATAGATTATTTTTAATTTAATTCTTATTTGATTTTATTATTTTGGACAGGCAAAAATAACAAATATATTTAAAATTAATTAATTAAAAAAATCAATACAACTGTACTTAAATTAAAATGAATGAGAGCATTATACCATAAAACAAATACTTTCATTTCAGAATATTGAAAGAAGAAAAAATAATATAAAAGAGTACTTGCACATTAATGTCACCATAGACAAATTTGTGCCACACGAATTGTGCCATTTTCCAACAAAATCTCACTGATTCTATCTTTTCAAATAAAACACATGAGTTGGAATCTTTTTCCTTTTGTTGTTCTCTTTAACTGTAACGATATCCTGATATCATGGCACGATTCACATAGTTCAAATTTGACTGCTGGGACTTTAATACACAAGTACCTACAAAAATATCAAATATTTTATCAAATGGAATTGAAAACATAATACGAGAACAAAGGATATATTCATTATGTCAAGAAACAAATATTTGTTCCTAGATTTTAAATGTCCATAATTCAGATTTAAAATAAAACAAACTTAAGTAGCAAAGTAAGAAACACATAAAAGTTGTTTAACATAACATAACAATTTAACAACATTTAAAACAAAGCATTTTATAACAAAAAGAATATTAATAGAAACAGCTGACAGTAAAAATCCAGAAAATAATGCTCATGAATTTCATTTGCAATATATTTAATTATAAATTTTAGGGAATCTAAATTTTCAATCTTTTTAATCAAAAATTTTATTTTCAAAAGAAATTTTATTTAAAAAAATATATAATTATAAATTACATCTAAAAAACATGTTTAATATAATGTGCCTTTTAAAAAAATATTGCATTCCTTTCACATGTCATTGCATGTCTCCAAAATAAATATAATTACTCCTCTATAAAGTATTTTATATGATCATTTTATCAAAAAAATATTATATTATGTATAATAAAATTCTAAACTAAATTATTAAATAACCTACTTTCTAACAAATTAATTAGAGGACTATTATGTAATTTAAAATAAATCTTATTTATAACATCAGATAATTTTTCAATTTCATAAAAAAATCTTTTGCTGTAAGCTTAAATCATTATGTAGAAAGTTGTATAAAATACACTTTAAGAAAGAAACACAGACTAAATATATCACGCTTGGCATTGGAATTGCTTGATTATTGTTTTATCCCCCAGTCTTTGTTCACGATTCTTTTTTGAAGTCTGAGATTTTCCAAATACGTGTTTGATACTTTAACCAGATTAATATCAAGTCAATACCCATTTGAAGCCAGCTCCAAAATGGGACCAATTTTGATCCTTCAATCTCTGTCCAATTTACAGCAATTTCTTTTATGTTCATTTTCTTTTTCTCGGCAATATAAAGTAATTCTACATCAAATGCCCAACGTTCAACATGCAAGACGTAGAACAGAGATCGAGCTGATTCACGAGTGAACATCTTAAAACCACACTGAGTATCACGAACAGTGCGCACAGCAAATAACCACACTAAGAAATGAAAACCATACATAAGAATGGTTCTAAAAAATGAGCGAGATGCAATGGCATCTTTCTCCAAATGGGCACGTGAACCAATCACTATTGAATTTGAGTCCTCAGCGCTCATTTCAAGAATTTCCTTTTCCAGTTTTACAATATCATTAAATTTTGTAGCACCATCAGCATCAGCAAAAGCAGAAATTTGCCACGCGCACTCAACATACCCAGTCGAACTGCACCTCCTTTACCACGATTTTTCAACAATGTTAACACTTTGACTTTTCAGATCCAATTTTATTTACATAACTTAAGGCTTTTTAGTGGTGTTGTCTGAACTACCATCATCTACAATGATTACTTCATAGGAAAATCTGTGTGTCTCGTACGCCGGTTTTCTAGATATTCCAAACATTCATCCAACATAGCCGGCAAACGATTTTCTTCGTTATATGCAGGAACTATAACAGAAAGATATACAGAAGATTCATCGCAAAGTTTTGGGAAAAGTTTTTTTGATGGTGGTTCAGTAGACAAGTCCAAATAAAATTTTTCTTCCTCATGTCTAGTAATATCAGCCATATTTTTCTTTCCCGAAAACAGAAGTAATAGGCTGATTAAAAATAAAATTACGAACACAGTAAATGCAAAAAAATATAATGATAAGTAAATTAGTGGCATCGTTTTATTTAAAACACGGAATCATTCTTGGCAATGTTTACGTTTACAATTTGTGATGACGGATCACCCACGGTTGGGATTACGAAGAGCACAATGTAAAGAGCAGCAGAGAATACTGCACTTGCGCAGAAGAAAAAGGCTTGTTCTCATTGGTGCCTGTAAAGAAAGAAATCTCAAGGGTTGTCTGGTTTCGCGCTTTAACGCATTATTATAGCTTTAATAATTTATTGCGAAACAATAATATTAAAATTAATACATCGTTTCTTTCATTTTTGTTACCTATACAGCAATTTTTTCATGAATTTATATCGAATAGGAAATATACATAACTATCCATCCCTTATAAACAACTGATTTCTAGTTTACGTCTTGGCGTTTTTGTCTACGTGTTTTAATAGTATAACCATTCCCTCACATAAGTAAGTCTGAGCCACTGACTTGAATTATCAGTTCTTAGAGGAAAAATCAATTTCATTGTGCCAACAAGGTATAAACTTTTCCGTTCAGACTATCCGGATTTTTTTGTTTTTTAGTGTACGAAAACTAGCATTACGAGATAAACTGGTGTGTATCAAAAAAATTAACGAAAATAAGTAAGGGAACAATGACACTTCGAAATTGTAATCGAATAACACAGAAAAAAATTCAAAAAACTAAATTGCTTTCAAAAATTAAAGTAGGGTTATTTCTTTAGCAATTTACAAAATTAAATATTTTACTCATCATTACCCTCAGTTACCCTCAGTTTTACCCTCAGTTTGGTTCCACTAACATGCCAGTGAGACAGTCATCTTCCTTGCCTCCCCCACAGTTACTCCTCTGTTTCAGTTAGCACCCAACTCAAATCAGACAATGCAGAAAAAAGCATTCAAACTCTAAAGGCAACGCACGGGCACATTCAAAGTTATTGCTAATTAAAAATTTTAGTGAATAATATGTAGTGTGTTGCAATGAATGATTAGCACCTGAATGAATGAGAGATTTTTTTTTGTAAGAATACTTTGATCCTCAGATAAGATGAGCGTAAAAGAAAGAGATTTTAGGCGAGCATGAAAAAAAATCGAGGAAGATTGTGTAGTGTTTGACAATGCAAGAAAAGTATTGTGGAAGATTCTAAAGTTTCTGTCTACAGAGAAAAACAAATTGCAAAAAAAATTCCAGCTTACAGCTTTTCTACAAAAAGAAACTACATAATCGAAATGTCTAAAAATGGTGGTTACAATAAGATCATATCAATACATATACGAGTTAAATACTATGTACTAGTACAAATGTAAGTCTTTAAAAACATTATTTAACGAGTTAGAAGACATCATCTGATAATGGATTGCTACTAGAAAAGCAAAGTGTTTGGTTGTTTGCAATGAGTGAGTGAGTGAGTTAATCTTAAAGTCACAATATTCAGCTGCTCGAGAGCTTTTGGTGACAGACCTCGTAATTTTAAGCCATGGTCAAATGACGAGGACAAACTCTGAGCTGTTACCTCTCCCCCTTCTCTAGATTCTACGCCACACCAACGGTAGGACGTTTGAGCCTCAACATATTTAACGTACATCGGCCTCTTCTGCACGGCGGAACTTCAGTGACACTAAACTCAAATTCATAACATGCCGACCAAGAGTCATGCCCACTAGGCTACTGCGGCCACTGGCTGTTTGTAGAGCAGGTATTTAAGAAAGTTCCAACAGAGCATCACACACTAATCTCCTAAGAAATTCAAAGTATAACAGCAATATAAACCCTGATGAGCTGTACGATGTTTCAGAAGATGACAGCATGGTTACATTTGAACAAAGGCAAATTTTTGTGCTAGATGCTAGTAAATGAGTTTTTTAAATTTGAATGAAATGTAAATTATTGTGAATATATATAAAAAAAAACAATCTCTCCTGAAAGTAATCCTAATGTGCATGTCTCGGTAAAAGTTAAGGAAGTTAATATAGTAAAAGTAAATAAAGACTACGCTCGAGTCGTTCTTATTTCGAAAAAAAGCAGTATAAATTTAAAAAAAACAATATAAATAGTTTGTAACACATTTATCAATAACATATTTTTTATTTATTTACAATGTCTGTGCGTGTGGGTGTGAGAGAGAGTGAAACTTGAAAATTGGCAATCATGTTTCTTTCGTTGAGTAGAGATCTGTCATGAACGGGTTTTGCGGAAATTAACTTGTAAAGACCTTATCACACACGTTTGTCTGAAACAATCGTTTCGGGAAATTTTTCGAGTAGCTGTGAGGGTGAAGGGTTGCAGTAAGCAAAACGATATGCTTTGACGTCAGCCGCGTCCTACCTTCACATTGAAATAATACTCCTTGATTTTTCTGCTTCGGGAAACGAACATCCAATATTAATTCTTTTATTCCCCTCGCGCTTTTGTTGACGGTCGTAAACAGAAATGGGCACCATTTTGTTTAAAATATCATACGCCATTAAAACATTATACATTATTGCAATATTATACGCCATTTCTGATCCGTTTGACGAAGTTAAGGATGTCATCTTTTCCACCATCTCGTTTATGACGTAAATAGACAAAGAACCCCATTGGCTGGAATTTCGAGCAATACTTTCACATCACTAGGAAAAAGTTGTTCGAAGCCGTCGCTATGGCAACTGGTTAGAAATTGATCAGAATGATTGCGTTAAAGGAAAATTGCTTCAAATACGTATACGTGTGATAAGGATAAGGATGGAGTGGAAGTTGTGAAGGTGTTATAGAGGGGAAACCCCGTTTTGGAGTTATTAGATGTAGATAATTGAAATCTGGTAAGCAAGTTTATTTGTTGAGTTAAAATTCCGTATAGAGGGGTTTTTGGAAATCAACTCTCACAAGGACAAGCAGGGTGTTAAAATTTCAAATTCCGATTCTTTACTACAATGGTGATCAAAATTGTGGACACTTCTGAAAATTCTTGCGGGGTTTTTAATTTATATGCTCAACTAAAAATGTTACGTTGAACAAAATGCAAGGTCTTTTATACCTTTCGATAGAGAATTTAATTCTGAACTCAATACGAAAAACAAAATTCAAATATTGGTAATGCAAAAAAAAAAAAAAATATGCAGCAATAACTATCGATATACACTCATGTTCATAAATTAAGTATAATGCAAGTTCAGGCAAAGAAAGAGTCAGAAGCAAAACAAATGTGACTATTTGTAAAAGCCTTTTGTTAAACAAAAGGTTACGAGCAAACAGATGCTATATGTTTGATATCATTAATAAAACATTAGATTTTTTTGCTCCCCTGGAGCTAATTACAAAAACAAAAAAAAAACTATTTACAAAAACCAATATTGCATGTTTGGTATGATGGTTAATACATAGTACGTCTCCTAGACGATGCAGTCCCTACAACGCCTAGGCCTGATGAGTATCAAATTATCGATCTGATCTTGGGGAATATTACACCACTCATCAACCAGTGCTCACCGAAGTTCCGGTAGACATGTAGGAAGTGGTTGATGAGCTGCAACTCATCAGCTAAGTATGTCCCACACATGCTCTACTGGGTTCAAATCCAGTGAGAATGCTGGCCAGTCCATACAGGTGATATTCTCCAATTGAAAGCACTCGCTTACGATGTTTACACAGTGAGGACGGGCGTTGTCATCCATAAACACAAATTTTGCTCAAAAGGTGCCCCTAAACAAACGTACATGTTAATTCACAATGACATTCCGATAGATTTGGCCTGTCATGGTTCCGATTTGAATATGAATGTCAGTTCTGGAAACCAGAATAATTCCCATCCAAACAAGCAATTCTGCACCATTGAAACGGTGTCATTCAATGATGTTTTCTTGGTGGTAACGGGTACCTGGCGCTCTTCATAGTGATGGGGGGCCGCCGGTCCCTAAGGATTGCAACTGTAATTTTTATATCTGCCCTGTTGTTGTTTACAAGAAAAGGAATTTCTGGGAGCGCCTCTCACCCCACCGAAAAGGGTGACGTGTTCCCACGCCTGGAAGAAGGCAATGTACCCATAAATACATCATGGTTTGGGATGTTTTTTGGGAATTTCCCGCGTTTGGGGTAAGTCATTGACCGCGAGAGGATATCCCTCCGCTGACCCCAGACCAATCAGAAAAGCTGATTGAGTTTCGAAAAAGAATCTGCTCCAGAATACACAAGTAAACCGCCGCGAAATATAAGCGCATGCACGACGAATTGAGGCACTCTCTGACACAATTTTTATCACCGATTTTGGTCTGACGACCCTATTTGACGAACACCGCGGTTGGAGACTCTCGAGATGTCCACACCATGATTCCTCTCTCTCAGAAATTATTCAGTTAAGTAATCATGTATATCCTTAGTATTTAACGTAATTTCAATCTTATTGTAAATAAATTAAGTGTTAATTTAAAGAACGGCCTTTTAATTTAGTGTCCTGTTTTATTTGTCTTTAAAAGATCTAATGTTTTAACTTAAGCTATAGTGTGACGCCAACTGAAATTTAGAACCGGGTTTTATTTAAAATGGATCTAACGAAATAAATTAATCAATTTAACATAAGTTAAACAGGCGTCGCATTAATATGAAAGTCCGGTGAGAATCAGAATGCAAACTAGACTTGGATTCATCGGAAAACATCACACAAGTGCACTGTTGTGGTGACCACAATGCATGCTCTCTACTCTAGGCTAACCGCAGATGAGAATGAATTTCAGTAAGTCAGTGTTTCTCAAACTTTCAATACTGGCGCCCCCCTTTTCGATCACAATTTTTCGCGCCCCCCTTATACATTAATAATGTACTGAATGCAATAATAATGCACTTTGACGTTAAAGCTACAATAGGTGATCTTAATTATAAACCATACAAATTAGTAACATAAGTATTAAATTTTGTATACTACTTTTAAGCAAAATAAATAAATAAATAAAATAATAGGATAATTATTATGTTATTTTTCCTTTCTCCAATTTTTAAATTGAACATATTGCAAAAATGCGGTAGCTGCTTAGAAGACAAAATATAGATATCTGCTAAATATAGAAAAGAACTCAGAGGGTCAATTTCTAATCATAAGCATTCCTTATAAAAACTTTGCTTTGCAAGACAAGCTCATGGACGTCATTAATACTTATTAAACTTGTTCTTAATTTAGTATTAATTAATTAGTTATAAAATATTCTGTGCAGCACTGATAAATTAAAAGTATACCGGCTGAAGTGCCCGCTCTTTGCACGAGTTGATTAATAAGAAAATAAAGCATTATTGATATAATAGCTGAATTGTAAGGGAAGCAAAGCCAAGTGCTCGACAATGTTTACAAAAACGTAAAATGATTTTTTTAAAATGGTTCCTCAAATTATAATTAGTTTTAAGCGAATTGTAATTTTAAGCCTCACAGAATTAACATTTATAATTGATGTTAAACAGTAGCGCACACAGGAATTTTTAAAGGGGGAGGGGTCCGGGGTCGAAAGTTCACCAATCTTGTATCAGGTCCCTTTTGATTTTGTCGATTTTCGGGAACAAAACACAGTAAAAAACTAATTCTTGAATAAATAATTAGCATTAATTAATAAAATTAATCATTAATAACAAATACTTAATTAAATTTTGCGTACTATAAACTTATAATTATAATCAATTGGAAAAAAATCAAGGGCTTTGGGGGGTCTGGACCCCCCTTGTGTGCGCCACTGATGTTAAATAATGATCAATAATATAAAATATCGATGAAGAATAATTGTATTATTTTTAATATTTTTAGTGAAAAGACTTCAACATGTTTTTACCCGGGAGCAGGCGCGCTCTCGATACGGTCGGGGTTATTGAGTCACCCCCAATTTTTTTATAATTATTTTATTGTACACGATACAAATCATGATTCCAGTGAATAATTTAATTAAGAGAAAGTTTACTTACCTTCTTTCAAGGACTTTTCAATTTTTCTTTGGTAATAAATAAACAGTTTTGCCAGAATTAACGATTTCGTAATCTGTGTGACCCGATCGACCACTTCCGGGTAAAAGTATATTCATTATGATAATATGTATGTTACTGCTAAAAAATTGTGTGAAACGTTTTCGTTATGCTTTACATGTTGAGAATATTTATAAAAAGTATGTCTTGGTCAAGTAATCCTTCATGTGCTTGTGAGTGTGTGTGTGCTCTCCGTGGTTTTCCAAATATCATAAAACTCTTTTGCATGGAAAAAAGTGCAACAGAGAACACATAAGAGAGGGGTCATAACTAACTGTACCAATAACTTAGAAGGTCAAACAGATTACTGCTATAATGTGCAGTATTTCAAAAATAATGACAGTGATGAATTTTTTATGTTCCTAAATTGTTTCGATTCTGGGTTTGGGATCAGATTTTTCTCTGAAAGAGTAGTATGTTAGGTTAAAAAAAAGCGTAATAAAAAAATCTCTCATCCTGAGATTACAGCAAATCAAATAAAAGTTTTTTTTATTTGGCTATAGGATCAAAGATAGCTAAGTAGGTATTGAAGAAGTTTTTATTTTTGCTGACTTAATATCGCGCGCCTATAAATTATATTAGATTAAAAAAGCATTTTTTATTATGTCTGAAAGTATTTTGTTTTGTTTTTCCGGTAAACTAATTATTTTTTAAATCTTTTATTTTCGATATGCTCGCGCCCCCTCGTAAGGTCATCGCGCCCCCCAGGGGGGCGCGCCCCACAGTTTGAGAAACACTGCAGTAAGTGGAACACATCTGATAGGTTTTCGAGCATATAGGCCAATCTGCCCTAAGCGTCTTTACACGGTTTGCCTTGAAACTTTCGTACCGGTAGCTGAAGAAAACTAACGAGACAGGTCTGATGCTGTGCTGCGTCTGTTTCTTTTGGCAGTTACTGCCAAATACCAGTCCTCATTCGGCGTTGTAACCTGGGGGTGACCTGGGTTGTAACATCTACTCACATTACCATCATCTTGGAATCGTTGCCAGAGCCTAGAAGTGACACTCTGGGTGATTCCATGTTCATCGGATACTTCCAGCTGGATACACCCACATTCCAGACGGCCGTAATTCTACCACATAAAAAATCATCCAAATATGTCCTTGTGTCATAACTATGCGGTTATTGCACTAAAGGCTTATAAAGCGCTTACGAACAATTTACTTCTTTGTGTGTATTCTTTATATATCTCTCTCTTACACTCTCGCCATTGTGATGTATTATCGGTAGCATCTGGTGGCTTCCTACAATTTGCAAATGATTCTTGAAGATGTATGTAGTCCAGTGTTTCTCAAACTTTCAATACTGGCGACCCAATTTTTTTAATCATAATTTTTGTCGCGCCCCCTGTACAACAATAATGTATTTACTGCAATAAAAATGCACTTTGACGCTAAAGCTACAATGCGATCTCAATTATAAACTGTATAAGTATTAAATTGTGTATATATGTTATTTTTAGTAATATATATTTTAAGAAAATTACTTAAAAATATATTACTTACTTATTATTATGTTATTTTCCTTTCTCTAATTTTTAAATTGGAACAGATCGCAAAATGGTATATTTAATTAAAGATTTATTTCCTTCAGCATCCATTTCTCAAAGTACAAATATCATTAGAAAAAGCATAGGCAATGTTTCTCTCTATCATATCCATCACATCTGGCATTATCGGGTACGTTTGCGTGAGTCTGGGTAACCTATCGAACGTCTGCGCAAAACATGTAAAAATGCTTTTCCTCGTACAATTCCAGTCAGTTTTGGTCGACTCGATACTTCTATAGCTACCGAATCTAGCTTGAATATACATTTTTTAATTTGCACGTTAATTGTAATTCACGGTAATTAAGTATTTACGGCAGTAGGTTAAAACAAAATCATACATATATTTTTAAGTCGTAAGCAAACATTCGACGATAATAAAGGATTAACATGTACACAGACGAGCATGGTTCCGAAAATTAAATCAAGGAAATATTCTCAAAAATACTTAAATTTTGGACTTACCACTACTGAAGTAAACGATGTGGGGGAAAATGCCCCAGCTCGTTATGTGTTAAAACTTACAAATCCGAAGAACAACATGTGAAAGTTGTTTTTAAAACCATGTAAAATCATTTAGCCATGTTTTAAAAAAAGTATTTTCTTGATTAGGCAACTTGGTAGCAAGTTACGAGGGGATTAGAGATCTATTTCAAGATACTCCAGAAGGGCTCTCAACTTCCGAAAAAGAAATCTTCATAGATTTCACATCCAGTGAAAAATTAAAAGGCAATTTTGTAATAAATCACTCTTTGAATTTTGGGTAGAAGTGGATGATGAATTTTCTGAACTGAAAATAAAAGCACTTCCTATACTATTACCATTTTCAACATCCTATCTTTGTTAAACCGGATTTTCTGCGGTGGCTGCTGTTCAGTGTTGAACAAATGGTTTTGTGACGCCCACAACAACAGGTGCATATTTGTCGCGAGAGGGCGCTAGTGTGTGAAAAACAGTGTGTAAACAGTGTATGTGTAGACAGAGAACAAGAGCGTATGAGAACGCTCTAATAAAATTCCTTTTATCTTAGTCTGGCCATTTAATGTGTGGTGTAATCTTTTAGAGATTTTTAATTAATGTGTAATGAATCGGTGCAAACTGAACAATGGTCCGTCAGAGCCTGAAATGGCCGGGACTGAAAATAAGGAATTGTAGTATACTCAACGATCACGAATGAAAAGAAAGGAAGCGTCCTTTTAGTGGAGAGAAAGTTATCACTTGGTGAGAGGTCAGTCTTCAATTTAACTATATTTTGTGTTTTGAGAAAAATATGTGTTTCATAAGTGGTTAAAATAACTTTAATTTGTGATTGAGATAGTTATTTTGTGACTTATATGTGTATCATTTGTGGTTGAGTTAAATATATTTTGTGTTTTGAGAAAAATATATGTGTTTCATAAGTGGTTAAAATAACTTTAATTTGTGATTGAGATAGTTATTTTGTGATTTATAGGTGTCTAAATTGTGATTGAGATAGTTATTTTGTGATTTATAGGTGTCTAATTTGTGATTGAGATAGTTATTTTGTGATTTATAGGTGTCTAATTTGTGTTTGAGATAGTTTTTGTGATTTATAAGTGTTAAGTTGAGTTAACTTTAATTGTGTTTTGAGATAATTATTGTGATTTATATGTGTCTCATGTGTGGTTAAGATAACTTTAATTTGAGGTTGAGTTAACTTTGATTTGTGGCTTAGATAATTAAATTGTGGTTTATTTGGTTTCATTGGTGATTGAGATAACTTTACTTTGTGAAAATGAGTATAGGTAAATTTAAAAAGGATGAACTTAGGAGTATTGCGGATGAATTAAAATTAGTTGTTCCAGACAATGCTAAAGTTCTAGATTTAAGAGAATTAATACAGGAGAGTGAGATTTATAAAAATGATAAGGAAACGTATCAGGCTATTGTTGATTGTGTGTTGGAGGAGATAAATGATAGGAGAAATAAAGACGAAAATAGAAGAAATGAAAACGAAAATAGACTAGAAATTGAAAAAAATTAAACTGTCACAGTTAGAAGGAGTTAGAAATAGCGAAATTACATAATCAATCGGGCAAAAAGTTTACTTTTACAAAATGAAAATCAATTAATTACAACCGAGTGTAATATTGAAAGTTTGATTAAAAGTATCAAAACCTTAACAATCCCAGTACCACTAAGAGCAGAGTCATTTAATTTATTTTTCAATCTATAGAAAAGGCATTTAAAACTAAAAATGTTCCTGAAAAATTAAACCCGGAAATTCTTTTGAATATTTTTAGGAGAAAAGGCAAAATAACTTAATGATTTATCTTCGAGATGAAGATTTAAGTGACTATAATAAGTTGAAAGGCAATTGTGCTAAAAGAATTTCAACCGACCCCCATGAGAATGTTTAAATCAATTTAAAAAGGCCCAAAAATTACCGAGCGAGAGTTATGTTTAATGCGTCTAGATTATGCGAATTTTAATACTTCGCAATTACGGGAGGTCAATGATTTAAGTCAGTTTGTGAGTTAGTAATCTCAGATAAGATAATAGAGACATTAGACCGAGAATTAAATACGCATATTAGCATTAAGCAGGGCGAAATGTGGTTTGCCACAAGATCTAGCTCGAGTGTGCTATTTTTATATCATCCAAGGGAAAAATTAGAGAACAGAATTTATTTCTAAGTTTAAACGTAATGAGATCCATAATCATCGTGGAGCAAAAAATATTTCAAGCGTAAATCTGTCTTCTGTTAAAAATGTGAAATGTTTTTGTTTGCAAATCACGAGAATTCACCCACTGTATTCATGCTCAAAATTTAAATCTCTCAGCGTCATGAAAGAGTGGATTTCGTAAAGGCTAATCATTTGTGTTTCAAGTGCTTTTCCCCCTAACTGTAGTGTGAAAACCTGCTGTGTGAAAAATTGTTTTTGTGGGGAAACCGCACCATCGCTTGATTCATTTTCTAAAGCGGGACAACCAAACAGTTCAAGGTCAGTTCTCAACCCGCTCGCAGATGTGTTCGGGGACCGGGAGGATCGAATTGCGTCGTTCCACCCCAAGGTGAAAATGAAGAAAACAAGTCGTTCGTAGCAAACCAGCTTTTTAAAAAGAATAAAACGCGAACCGTTTTACTGAGTAGCGTCAGTGCTTCTTAAGGGACAAATATGGCCTTTTACATGAGGTAAGAGCGCTTTTGGACGTAGGGAGTCAATCACACTTCATTACGAAAGACTGTGCAGATAAATTACAATTAAAAAATGAGAAAATTAATTTGCTAGTATCTTGTTTAAATGAGTCAACAATGACAATAAATGGAGGAGTTACGACCTCCATATTTAACGGTGATTTAAGTTTCGTGGAGCTAAATTTATTAGTTGTAAGAAGGATAACCGATTTGACTCCGTCACAAATAATAAAATGTGTCGCTAGATATGCCAAACGAAATTAAACTAGCCGATTATAAATTTAATATTCCTGGTAAAATGATGATGTGTTGTTAGGCGCGGAAATATTTTACGAATTACTGAGACCAGGCCAAATTTATTGTGGAGATTCAAGACTACTTTTACAAAATACTGTTTTGGATATGTAGTTGGAAGTGTAGGAGATGAGGTGAGGATAACAATATTCATTGTGGATTAATTAGAGATAGTGATTTAAATACAACATTAAGGTCTTTTTTGGGAGTTAGAATCGATTGGTGTCAAAGGAGAGTTGTAGTAGTGAGGAGGACGTTAGCTTTGAAATGTTTAAGCATAGAGTACATTTTAAAAATGGTAGATATGAGGTAGAACTCCCGTGGAAAAGAGATAGTAATGAGTTAAGTGATAATTTTAGTTTAGCGAAAAGACGACTTGGAAGTCTTATGAGAAAAATGCAAAGGGATAAAGGTGTTGTATTCTGAGTATTGTAAAGGTCTTGAAGAATTATTTGGATGTAGGAATAATTGAGAAGGTAACAAATCCCTTTATTCAACGAATAACCCTGTGTTTATCTTCCTCACCAAGTGATAATTAAAAACGAAATCTCTCTCACAACGAAACTGCGACTAGTGTTTGACGCTAGTGCTCATGAAGAAAAACAACTTTCATTAAATGACTGCCTTTTCCATGGAGTCAATTTGAACCTAATATTTTAGACTTATTGATCTCCTTCCGTTCGAACAAAATAGCTGTTTTAGCTGATGTGGAAAAAGCGTTTCTTCAAATTTCTTTGGCTCCAAAGGATAGAGATGTAGTACGGTTCACTATATAGATGACGGCGAAAATGGTGTGCAGGTGTACAGATTTAATCGAGTTCTTTTGGCGTGAACGCGTCTCCGTTTCTTTTGGCTGCAACGATTAAGACGCATATGGGAAGTACATGGAAAAGTATCCTGATACTGTGCGGACACTTGATCATTGCTTTTATGTGGACTATCTCGTCACTGGTGAAGATGATGCAAAATCAGCATTCGATTGTCGAGCAAGGCGGCAAAATCATGAGTGAAGCAGGAATGAACCTGCGGAAGTGGATTTCAAATGACTGTGAGTTAATGAAGCAATGGCAGTTGGAACATTTTGATCATTTAAATATGAATGATTTCGTGAACCATCCACATCGTGTTTTGGGGCATTTATGGCATCCCTCAAAAAGACTATCTCAGTCTTCGTCTGACCAGTCTCTTAGACTTCCTTCAAAAAAAGAAAGAACACTAAACGATTTTTGTTGATGGCTGCAGGCAGGATATTTGATCTCTTGGGATTTGCGTCCCCCTTCACCATAAGATTTAAAAATTTTGTTCCAAGAAATATGGCAGAGAAAACGGACTGGGACGAAGAGTTGCTGCCTGATATTAGAGAGAAGTTTGAACAATGGTGTTCGGAAGCGTCTTTCTTATGTGAACTTCAGATTCCTCGATATGCCCTGCAATGTGATAGTGTGAACTGTCGGAGTGTGAAATACATACGTTCTCAGATGCTAGTATTAAGGCATATGGAGCTGTTTCGTATGTTAGATTGAGAACCTTTGACAAAATCTCTGTACATCTTTTAGCTTCCAAAAGCCGTGCGGCTCCCCCTAAAGGTATTAACCCCTTCCACGTTTGGAGCTAATGGGGCCGTTGCTTGCTGCGAGGTTGGCGAAAGAAATCTCACGTGTTCTCAATGAGAAAATATCTACAACCAACTACTTTTGACAGATTCGACTATAGCCTTGAGTTGGATTCAAGGTCCCAGCAACAGATGGAAGGTTTTCGTCGCCAACCGAGTGAAGAAAGAGATACGATCTTTAACAGACAAAGATTCATGGCGTCATTGTCCTGGAAAAGGACAATCCATCAGATCTTCTAACGAGAGGCATCAGTGCTGATTCACTGATAAACTGTGAAAAGTGGTGGAAAGGACCGAGTTTCCTACAAGAAGGAAATACTGTTCCTTTGAGCAACAATAAAAGCAAATTTAGTGATGAAAAAGTGCCTATTTGGAGGAATTAAAACCTACTGAGAGAAAAACTTTGACTGTGATTTTAGACAACAACCTTTTGAACCATATCCCTCTCTGTATCTAATAATTTTCAGAAAAATTTGTGTATTTTCAGTTATATTTACAGGTTCATCAATAATTGCAAAAAGGGGCCCTCAACAAACAAATTGGGCCACTAAGGATGTGTGAAATTCAACGAGCTGAAATTACCCTTGTGAAGCTGGTCCAGCAAATGGAATTCAACTCGGAAATAAAGATTTGTCCTGTAAGGGTATGGTTAACCCTCAAAGTAAGATTAGAAATCTCACCATTCTTAGATTCCGAAAATCTCCGGTAGGAGGGGTAGACTGGCCCACAGTAAATTGTGCTTTGATAAAA